>JAGSMT010000274.1:0-231945 GCA_029286875.1 Lamproptera curius | reverse complement strand
CGCATCTCTTAGTGGCTTGACTAATAAATACCACCTTGATTTTGAAATAAGATTAGCGCCCACAAATAAAGAAAATGCATTATTAAAAACTACTTAACCCATTTCATCATTATAGGCTTTTATTCCGCCCCCATTCCGCACGGGTGCAATATTGATATCTGTAAAATCTGTTAATTTTTTTTTAATTTATCATCGTTTCCCTTTAATATTATGCATGTATTAACCGCATAAACCTTCCTCTTGAATCACTCTATCGAACTCTCACTCACTCCATCTAAAAAAACCGCATCAAAATCCTGATGAATGATCTTCGCTTTGTTATTGATAGATCCACGACTTTTACTATTAAAAATACATTACCAATAAAGAGTTAACTAAAAGATACTCCGGACTAACGTTGTTAAATTAAAAAAATAATAAACTTGTTTGTGTAATATCTGAATTAACTTTCCAACTCGTGATGGATTTGAATAGTAGGGTTAAATAAAACTTGAAAACTGCCTTTCATTGGCAAATACGCAAGCAAAATTTATCTGTTTTGGCTTTTATTATAACATAAGATATTTGCCAGTATGATATTTGGTTTCGACAAATTCATTAAAGCAATGAAAAGATCCATAACAATAAGGAAAATAGACCAAACACACAGACTGTACGATTTAACATAATGGCCCGTTTTGCAATTGATTAAATTTAATGCTGTGAAATTCCATAAGGTTTACAGGTTTTTTTCCTATCCCTTGTAACTTTTTCGTAGTCTGGCGTAGACGGAAGTTTTCTTGTATTTAAATATTTTTTTATACTCGCATCATACAGCTACATCCAAAAAGTAGAATTTATTGTTTAATATTATTATGCTTTTGGCATTAAATTTGAGAAAACTAAAGGAGTATTTGAGAGTAGTATATTTATTAGAGTAGTAATTATTTTATGCAACGGTCTTCTATTGTAAATATCATTGTCTACATTTTCTAGTGGTTTAAAAAAATACCGTCGCCTTATATGTTACAAGCCAAGAGTTTAAATGCTACAAGTTGATGATTTTGAAACAGTGTATTATTTTTTTATGTTTCTTTTACAAGTTAAACACAGCCTTTAAAAATATATAGAAATGAACTTAACAGGAGTGGAGAATTAGGAAGCATGAAAAAAAAAAATAAGTCTTAATATAATCAATCTGTCATGGTTCATCATCATCATCATCACCCTGTGTTAGTCCACTGCTGGAAATAGGCCTCCTATCATGCACGCCTTCTCCATTTAGGGTTTTACTCCGTATCCGATGATCCAATGCGGATTGATGAGTGAATAAAGGATGAACTAGATGTCAGTAATTTTTGAAGGCTCTGACATACTATAACGACTGCCAAAGATGGTCTTGACTACTGGGATCGACTTTTACATGCCCATCCGATGCATGGATCATCTTACTTTTCATTCAATTGGCCCAAATTGTCCAAACCAACCAGAAAATAACGATAACACAAAGTTTGTTCCACGCGGATCCAACCAATGACCTCCGGTTTATAAAGCAAGAGCCAATACCGCTAGACCTCGGAGATGGACAATAATTGTGAGACTTAAAGTGGCATATTAATGTATATACGCGTAAAAGGTAACCTTTACTTTTAGGTATTTTTTTATCAAATTGATGTACATAAAATTGACATGATATAATTATTTCTATTGCTTGCGCGAATATTATACATTATTAAATAAAATTACTTTACGAATTTTATCGCGTTTATTTTACATTTAAATTCCCGACGTTTCGAACACTTTTCAGCGGCCGTGGTCATGTTTTAATTATTCGCAATCCTGATAACACCTTTGAGCATACTGTGTATAGGAAACCAACCCATACAAATAAATATTTAAATGGCAATTCACACCACCATCCATCCCAGTTAGCTACCGTGGGCAAATCTTTATTTCAGAGAGCACGAGGGATCTGTGATGATGAACACCTGGCGCTGAGCTACACCATGTTAAGCAAGTACTGCGAGACAACAAGCTCGCTGCGCCACGGCAGGTCACAGTGACCGAGTGAAGGCACCACAGTGGAGCGAGTACCTCATGT
The DNA here is from genome assembly GCA_029286875.1 of Lamproptera curius. NCBI lineage: Eukaryota > Metazoa > Arthropoda > Insecta > Lepidoptera > Papilionidae > Lamproptera > Lamproptera curius. The sequence goes on along the minus strand of JAGSMT010000274.1, from coordinate 229,865 downwards.
TCTACCTTTTGTGAGAGGCGTAACTGACAAGATTGGCTACATTTTGAGGCGGCCTTCAATCAAAACTTATTTCAAGCCGCTGAAGAAGATTGGATCAATTCCTACCACCTGTCAAGTGCAATATTCCTCTAAGACCAGGAGTGTACAAGCTAGATTGTGACTGTGGCCTCTCTTATATTGGACCAACGAAGCGAGCAATAAGAACCGCGTGAAGGAACATATAGCTGACATTAAACATAGAAGACCCAACAAGTCGGCAGTGTGTGACCATACCTTAAATCACCCAAACCATTACATCAGATTTGTTCGACCACAAATCCTTGCCAAAGAACACCGATTCCTACCAAGGATGATCCGTGAGGCTATTGAGATTAAAAAACATCCAAATTTCGATAGAGAAGATGGTTGGGTTCTACCACCTGCTTGGGATCCCATAATTAATAAATTAAAATTTAAACCAAGCATAATACCACTGCCGCTGTACAGATAAAATCAGTTCATTTGCATAGGTCGGAGTACAGATTAAAATAATTAATAAAAATTAAGATCTGGAAACCCCGCTTCAGCACTGGCAAGAAGACGCATGACATCTCAGTCTACCCCGTGACCACGGCCGCTGAAAGTGTTCAGAAACGACGGAATTTAAAATGTAAATAAACGCGATAAAATCCGTAAGTAATTTTATTGACATGATATTCATAGTTTCTGAGGAAATCCAAAAATTACATCTTTGTAAATTACAACTTAGAGTGACAAAATTAAGAACTTAGGCTGCAACTTAAGAGATGTGCAAAACAATATGTTCCATAACCCTCTGTGACTCAAATAATAGATTGTTACAGTATTTGTCAGTACTCCACATCCATATAGGATATATCGTTGTTGAACTCATTGATCACGATATAATTAAAGCTATAAGGCCGACCGACATGAAATTAGCACGAATATTTCTTTTGGCAAGTAGAGATCACCTAAGAACGTGTTATACGAAATTTTAAAAAAGGGAGTGCGGAGGTGCAGTGTATAATTACCACGCGGACAAAGTTTAATTCTGTTAACAATATTCCCGACGCTACATAACGTATATTCGAAAGAGCGATGTTTGACCTTATAAAATAAGCTAAACGCAATAAGAATTGAATACTTGATAAAATCTATATATAGTCTTGATAAAATGTAGATACTTTGCTTTCATTCAATTTCGACGCTGCTGAATCGTACAAGCGGCCTCATGAGACTTGGCGACGCCGTCGTTCTTTACTCACTCATTTTGTTCATTCAATTGAGCACTAAGAATTTTGTTTAAATTTAAAATTTGTGACGAATGGCCGTGGCCAATAAAAAAACAGTAAGTCTACTTTTTGTTTTCCCATTGTTTCATCAAATGTTAATTTAAAATAATTATATATATTTAAAAAAATCCACATCGTACTAAAACGGAATAATGTCAATAGTTTTACGTTACTTGTAAATTTTTTTGCGTAATTGTTGTTACATATTTGTTTTTGTTTAAAAGGAGTAGACTGTCATAATTTTTTTCTTCTTATAAGGATAATAGCTATCTAGTTTAGTAATGTAGGTACATTTAGATATATAAATATAACAATAGGAATGGTGTGGAGTAGAAAAGGTTATAATATGTAAGTGACAAAAAATACATATTTAATTTGAAAACTAAATGACTGAATATGTTTTTTTCTGTGCGTTCAGAGTACGTCATAATGATAATTTTTTAGTAAGGTGAATTTTTTCCTTGTATTTTATATGGTTTTGTGTATTTTATTTTTCATTGTGTGTATTCGTTAACAATTAGTTTAACATAAGGAAGAAAGAAACACGTCTTATGACTTTATTTAATTGAAAAAACATAGGGCAATATAATGTACATGTTTGCGATGGTAAAAATATCAACATAATTATCTATATTATTTTTATTATGTTAATTAAATATATTCTACTACAATAACTTTAAAGACCTATTCAAAAAAATCGGAAATAGGTTTTATATAAAAACACTTTTATAATACTTTTGGTTATGCAATAGTGTCTTATAGAGGTGTTTGTAAATTTTTATGCAATAAGCTGTGTAACAGTGCTTATTTCAGATGAAGAAGCTAGATATCCTATTAAGTCAAGTATGAGCTGAAAGTGTAGCAAGCTTTTTAAAATGGTCTCATAAAATTTCACATAATTAGGGTGAAATAGTAAGAAAAATATATGTATATTCTTAATGAATATGAGTAATTTTAGTGATTGTTATAATAAAAAAATATAATTCTACTTATGATATATAAGTTTTTGTATACGGATGTTTATGACTGTAAAATAGTTTAGTTCAGCTATAACAGTACTTGTGAATGATCTTGACGATTAAAACGAAATATCAAAACACTAAAGCTCAGCTCACTTCATTGACTTGACAGTCTCAAGTCATATAATCAATATATGGCTTGAGACTGTCAAGTCAATTATTGCGATGGAAGATAAAAGAATAATTATTTCTGCGTACATACTATAATGTTATGATGCAATTATATACAAATGTATAGTTAAGTTTATTTAGGTGAATAAACTAAAACGTAAATTTCAATTGACATCAAAAAGTCGAGCATTTTTATTGGTTAAACATTGCACAAGAATTTAACATGGCTGCCATTACCAACAAGAACGTTTTTCGCTTCTATCATTGTTTTTTCTCTTACTGTTTGACATTAGATTTTATTAATTTAAACTATTTTTTAATATGGCTAAACCATTATTATATTATCTGTTAGTTGATTTATTCCTACAGAGAGGTATTGTTGTTATGCAAATATTTATTATAATTCACTCACTTTTATGATGCTCCTGTAATTTTATTTTAAGTTAATTTCTGGTATATTTAAACTTAGATAGCTTACGTTCGTCAAAATGAGTAGCACTAAGTAAATATTCCCCTCTCGCTTTGTAACTATTTCATTCCCTAGCACGCGCTTCAGCGCCAACACAACAACCGCTGTATTGCGTTGTGCGGTTATCGTGATTAGCCGGTAAGTATACTTATTTTTGAGATATTTATGGTATAATCGTCATTATGTCGAATGGCTAGCTTAAGTGTAGCCTTAATACCTCTGTTTTGTAGTAGATTTTGTACTTTTCTTGTAGTTATTACATTGCTTGCACGTATCTTATTAGCAAAATAACTGTTTCAAAGCTTGACAATAAAAACCTTGCGTGCTAACAAAATAAATATACCGGAAGAAATGATAAATAATCAAAAATGAGGTATTGGCATCACCCTTTTCTGTAAGCAGAACATTAACTCTTTTATCATAAAAGAGAACAAAAATAAACCAGAGGATAAATACATATGTTGTCCTTGTGTGTCAAAACACTATTCATGATCGAATTTTAAAATGCTACAAAAGGTGGAGTGGATAATTTGGTCAAATATATATGCCATGCAACCAAGGGACAAACCGGTGGCATATGTACATATTGTATAAAATGCTCTAAATAGCTAATATAAACTCTGTAATCATCTATAATGTACATCTGGAGGTAAAACACTATCACAAAGTGGCTATTTAAAGTAACTGCTCGTAAAACTTATTGGTTATAAGTAAAGTTTTACTCGAAACGCCCACGATGAATCGAAAAATAAAAAAAATTGTTAGGTTTAAACCTGGGAGATTTTGTAGAAGCACAAGTTTCGACCCCATATAACGCGTCGTTCATATTAAAAGAGGCGAATGTCAAAAAATAGCTGTAATAGTAGTAAAGTTCCAATTTTTACTAAACATAAAAATTAAAGTTAATTGAAATTGTCCAAATAAAAATAGTATTTTTCTTACAAATAGTGGTCCATGCAATCGCTCTCAAGAGACTCGGAGACTCCAACGTTGTTTTTGTTTCGTTAAATCTCACAGTCGTAATCGAGCTTTGCGATATTTTTATTTTGAAATCCACGGTAAATTTTTATTGTAAAGAAATTTTGTGTCTCTATCATCTCTACAAAAGAATAGTAAGTTTATGTGTATGTCAGTTAATTACTTTTCATAGTGCAAGCTTTGTTTGGTTTGGTGATGTTTTGTGTTAAACCAGTAAATAAAAAATAGCAGGCTATCTTTTATTTACTTTTATGTAAAGGAATATCAGTTGAGTAATTTGATATATTTCGAAGAAGCTCAAATTATCTGATTGAAGAAGTTTAAGCTAATTAATATGTAAAGTAGCAAGTAGCAGAAGCTCGTTTAGGTAATACTTTTGGTGAACAAAATCTCATCTGATTTTAATAAAATTTAAAAATAACTAAATGAAAGTAACAACAACAAATTTTTACGCCTAAAAAAAACAGAGTATTCATGTACATCATACTTTATTATTTGTTTTCTTCACACTTATTTATATTTAAATATAACAGTAAATATAAAATTATTTCGATGTTACAAGATAAAAAAAATATTTTTTATGGACTTTATCGCGTTTAATCACAAATGATGACCATGATCCCAAGTAATAAAACACGATAAAAACCGCATTATTAATCATGTATACTATATGCGTTGGCAGCAGAAAGTATTCAATGTCGCAATTGAGTATTCTGCATAACACTGCACAATGTTCTTGCATCCTAATAATTTACGCTCAACAGTTTCAAAGGGCGTAGGTAACGTTGAAAATACGCCGAATTTGTTATCTTGTCTTTAATTTTGGCCAAATTTTATTTACAAGATGTTGATAGTTGTTTATATTTGACGGATTGATGAATATGATTAATAAATTTGAAAACACTTTTCATTGTATTATTAATTTATTGTAATTTTGTAATAGAGCACTTTGATAATAGAAATAGTTAAAGTAAATTAAACTCATACATTTTTCAATATTCTACTTTAATACAGGTGAATAAAAAAGATAATAAATTGCGCTCAGTCAAAGTCGTTGAGTGCTGTTCGGATCTATAGGCATTAGATCAAGTAAATTACATATCAACTGTTGAATCCCGTTATATTACTGCACTTAACTGCTTCCTACTTTCATAAAACCTTAATGGTTTAAACGAATAAAAATATTAATTACCTATTGAAAATTTATTCTAATAACGCGTCGTAGAGACAAGAAGTGAAAAGTGGTCTCACGGTTCATGAATGACCTCAATGGAAAGAAACTAATTTTTTTTTTAATAAATCACGGAAACTTAAACCAACTTTAAAGTATATACAATATCCTTTTGGAGTGAATTAAACATACAAACTTAGGGACAGACAGACGTCCAGGGAAGAACTGTCAAAAAACTTTGCGGTTTTTATTTATATTTTAATTTATCTACAAAACTAGACCAATACATATACATTTGAGGAATAAAAGTGCAGTATATTTCCCTTCCACATCTTGTCCTCAATGTAATGTAAAAAGAATAGATTTATTTATAAGCGTTGTTTTAAAACTTTTGAAATCTTATCATTCATTTATTTACTTCATATTAAATTTACAATATACAAGAAAATTTTTTTTCTGGCGTCATTATGATCTGGTTGATTCTAGGGGTATTTGACCCCTGGCATAATATTTTTTGAGCAAAATAGGAATTCGGTAGGGCAAACTAATATTTTCAAATATTATAGTTCATTTGAATTTTTTAAACGGTAACTTTGAGGAAGTAAATGGGAGGCTTTAGCGATAACTTAACCATCCGCTTTTCTTTTCATTATTACGTCAAGCTTTGGTTGACGAAGGTGCTATCTGAAATATTTTGTGATCCCTTTTTGTCGAACCTATCGGTATCTTCGTCACGTTTTATCGACGAAATTCTTAATAAAACCATGTCCATACAAATTTATTTGGGGTTCTATTTAAAGGATGTGTAACATTAGACGACATACCCACTAATACTAAAAATATACTTTTATAACCCGGCACGTAAACATTCAACGCGAGCATCATTTAAATATAACGATAATTATAATGTAAATGACACTCGTGTTATACAATGACAAAAAAAATGAATCTCCCTCTGCGGCCTAGCGGTATTGGCACTTGCTTATACCTTTAAACCGGAGGTCGTGGGTTCAAACCCCGCAAGAAACATCTTTGTTTTATAATTGTTTTCTGTTTGGTTAGGACAATTTGGGCCAATTGCTTGAAAAGTAAGATGATACATGCGTGCATGTAAAAAGTCGGTACACCCACCAACCCGCATTGGACCAGCGTGGTGGGATACGTTGCAAGACCGCCCTAATGGAGAAGGCATGCATTAGGGAGGCCTATGTCCAGCAGTGGACTTACACTGACAATGACCGATGACAATGAATAATGAATAGTAGAGTCCGACCGAAACTGTTTTTCCGGCCGAAACCGAAACCGAAACTCACGTTATAAAGTATAAAAATTCTTAAAATACGATAATATGGAGCTTTTATGCCTATCATTTTGCTTTATTTTAGTCATGGAATGGAGATAGTATATTAAACGTGTGTAATCGTTTATTTCAGTTGCTAATATTATTTTTATATAACAAAATATTAAAAATATATTAAATTTTTTCAAATAAATTACTTATAGCAATATGAGTTATTAATAAATAAATTAATAATTGTGACTGTTGCATTAAAGACTAAGTATTGGTATTTTGAAATCTTACTAATTAATACTTTGGTTTGTGTTTGTAGTTCCGAGGGGGATCAAAAGTAAAATGAGATAGAATATAATGACTATGATACCTTAATAATTTATTTTTCTACATAATCTCCGAGTCCACCTACACACCAAGTCCAGCGTTCCAAGTTTCAATGCTTCAATTCCTTTATAAAAAGGATTGTCTTGATCCTGCAAAAGGTCACCACGGCATCGTTTACTTGTTATCACATCATCAGCCTTTGTTACTCCGCTGTTGGACATAGAGCCTCCCTAATACACCCCTATCCATTAGGGGTTTGGGCCATATCCCACCACGCTGGTCCAATGCGGGTTGGTGGGTGGACCAACTTTTACATGCCCATCCGACGCATGGATCATCTTACTTTTCAGACAATTGGGTGATCGGCCCACTAACCAACTAACTAGGAAACATCAATGAAAATTTGTTGCGTCCCCGCAGGAATTCGAACCACGGACCTCCTGTTTCTAAAGCACACGCCCATACCACTAGGCTACGGAGGCGTTTACAGTTTTAACACATGTTTCCTCTTAAGTATTGTATCAATTTGGAGAAGATGAAAAATAGCTAGGCGCCAGATCTGGTGAAGAGGGGATGCTCAACCAATTGTACGCTAGCATGCTGTACGGTGGCCATCGCTAATGCCAACCTATGTGCCGGTACGTTGTCAAGATTTAAGTTAGATTGTCAAGGCATTTCTCAACCTCGGTATTAAAGCTGCATAATCTTTAATGATGGTTCCATGCTCCAGGTAATCAAACAACAATATCACTTCTGAGTCCCAAAATATTGAGGCTGTACCTGGCCAGGCCATATACCACGCACGGCATGAAGACCCTTCGGATACACCTTGTTTCGTCCATGCCACAAAACTAGATTTAAAGTTTTTAGAATCTTCTTAAAACTTGTCCAACGATATCTTCGAAGTCGATTTTGTTTCTGATTCTCTGCACCCATCTTGCGAAGACTTTTCTTATATTCAAAATTTTGTTATTATGCGTTGAGTATCCTATATGAAATGCTCGTTTCTTAGATTAGGTATCAGATGGTAATTCTTCAATCGCTAAAACAGTTTTTTTCAAATATGGCAGCATATTCTTATTGTGTCTTGTTGATTACTGGCTTCGATGGACGTCTGCAACCATTTCGTCTTCCGTGTACGTGTACGTTCTCCTACTCGAAATTAAAGCCCACTTTGCGACAATTGATGCACAGTGACAGAGCAGTCTCTTCTCCTGTTGCCTTTGAGCCGCAATAAATCTCTTGCGTTGTTAACTTTTTAGAACTGTGGTTTTAACGACAAGTTCGCACTTGCGTTGGGTTTTTCTTTTTCGAGAACATTTCGCCTCACATAGCAAAACAAATGACTACATTCAGAAAAAAGTAAAGAGACTAGAAGATTTTTTATTAACACAACAAATATCTGAGCTACACTTTCCAGTATTATTTGTATTTATTTTTGGTTACCAAGAGTATAACATAATTTAATTCTTCCAGCAACTAGATTGCGAAGAATAAGTAAGTCTTTATGGGACAATGTATACGTTTTACAACAAATCCCAGTAAACGTTCAGAATTTAACTATTAATAAATTTAAAAGGTAGTCAAGGAACGTTTATGTGTTAAAGGTTATTACGATATTAATGAAATATTTAAATGAAAACACAGCCTAGTAATGGAATGCTCGCTCCAGGTCTTGTTTCAAAATTCATAATATATGTAGTGCCGAATTATCAAATTGTTTGTTATTTTTAAAAGATGACATAAAAATAGTCCGTTGAGTTTCTTTCGCCGGTTCTTCTCAGGTCTGAGACGTCTTTTCCGAACCGGTGGTAGTGTGTTTGACAACCAATAAGCAAGTTTAAACTTCAATATTGAATAAAGATATTTTAATTTCAATTTTGATCTCACTACTATTTGTCCCTCCTCAATTTCTTTTTGTCAAACTTGGAATGTTTGTCTGAACTAAAATCGACTGATCTGAGCTCGATTGTAGCAATGATACATTTAACTTTCGTTACTATTTTGAAATTGAAAACACTTCTGAAACCAGTTTCAGTTTTGGCAAAAGTTTCGGCAAGTTTGGCCAGCGGCCGAAACTTGATTTTGGCCGAAACTCGGCCGAAACTCGAAACCGAAACCGAAAGTTCGGTCGGACACTAATGAATAGTATGGTAATAAGATGTTTTAATCCAATGTTTAACGTTCATATTGTATCTCGATTTTTATACCTGGACAATATTTTCTGAATCCGTAGCATAAAGGACATGAAAAATAAGAGATCCAGACCCTTATAGAAACAAGATCCCTAAGATGGAGCAGCGTCCATAGCTGGCTTTATTTTTTTATTCTTTGGTCGAAGACCTTTATTTGTTAGCGGCGTTGCCTAGTCAGAGCCATGTCAGGATCATGCAGCAGGTACTGGGTTTGGCTCCCTAAACAGGTTCTCGATTTGTAGTCGACGACAGTACTGTGCAACCTGGTCAGCAGCGGGAAGCTAAGAAGAATAAGGCTAGGGTGCGAATTATGATTAATAAATTTGAAAGACCAACTTTTCATTGCTATTATTAACTTTAATGTAATTTTTGTAATAGAGCACTTGATAATAGAAATAGTTAAAGTAAAATTAAACTCACATACATTTTCAATATTCTACTTTCAATACAGGTGAATAAAAAAGATAATAAATTGCGCTCAGTCAAAGTCGTTGAGTGCCTGTTCGGATCTATAGGCATTAGATCAGCGTAAAGTTGCATATTTTTAATCACAGTTGTAATCCTTCGTTATATTACTGCACTGTTAAGCTGCTTCCTACTATGTCTATAAAACTTTAATGGTTTACAAACTGAATAAAAAAATATTAATTACCTATTGAAAATTTATTCTAATAACGCGTCGTACGAGACAAGAAGTGACAACGTAGTGGTCTCACGGGTTCTGATGAATGACCTCTAATAGGAAAGAAACTAATGGTTTTTTTTTTTTAATAAATCACGTAGAACACTATAACCAACTGTAACACGTATATACACATATCGCACTGTGGTATGTGTATTTATTGAACACATACAAACTTAGACAGACAGACGTCCAGGGAAGAACTGTCAAGAAACTTTGCGGTCTTTTATTTATATTTTAATTATCATCTACAAAATTAGACCAATACATATACATTTGATTTAGTTATTAGCGGCAAGTGCAGTATATTAAGTACTTCCACACATCTTGCTCCTCAATGTAATGTATAAAAGAATAGTAGGCTTTATTTATAAGCGTTGTTTTAACAACTTTGCGAAAGCTCTTATCATTCATTTATTGTACATTCTTATATTATAATGTATACTAATATACAAGAAAGATTTTTTTCGTTCTGGTCAGTCATTATGATCTGTTTGATTCTAGGGGCTCAGTTTGACCCCTGCGCGACGCTAATATTTCGTTTAGCAAACATATGAATGTCGGTACGCGCGCACATAATATTTTCAAATATGTATAGTTAACATTTGAATTTTATTAAAAACATTATGTGAAGATTCCCGTGAACCCAGATTGTAGGTTGCCCTAATAGCCCATTTTTGTGGTATAAATATTGTGCTTAAACCGGATGTAGATCCCTACAATAATAATGCATCGAACATAAGGCTGTGAGAATACGCGTAAAAAACTAGTTTTTCAGTTGCCTCGTCAGCTGCCTAATCTTGCGTATTTGTTATGTGTTGCGTAGATTGCATTACTTAGTTTCTTAGAGAGTTTGTCAATGTGTGCTCTTTACTGCATCTTGCAATCAATAGAAAATCCAAGAAAAGCGGTAAAGCTTTCATAAGGGATGACCTCATCGTCAATTTTAATATGTTGATAATCCGGCAACTTACAAAGAGTAAAACGCAAACATTTGGTTTTGTTCGCGTTGAGTACTAAATTACTTGACGAAAACAAGTGTGACACAACATCAATTGCCCTATTTGGTATCTCTACGTTATTGTCACTTCTTTTAATCCTTAGCAGAAAAGAAGTGGCATCTGTAAAAACGACATTTACATAGACCAGGAACAGAAAAGGCCCCAAAATTGATCTTTGAGGAACACCCAAACGCACAATGGCATCAGATGACATTAACGGTTACCTACACATTGTTTTCTTTTACGTAAGTAAGAAGATAAAAGATCACAGAAGATTCTAGTAGAATCACAGCGATCTTTCCACGCCCGTAGGACATGAGAGACTAACTTTATATAAGCATTTACTGTTGATCTGCCTCTGGTAAAGCCAAATTGATGAGTAAAATATCATGTTTGAATAAGTGTACTAGAAGTTATTTTCACTTAATGCTGGCAGTATAGAGATTGGTCTAAAATTTTCAATATTGACCCGATTTAAAGACTGTTATTATTTTACTGAATTTCATTAACTGTGCGAAAGTGCTTATAGATGTATTGTATATTATAACTAATATGTGGGAGATATATTTTGAATTATTAAATTTATTGCCCACGTTGATAAGCCCAACAAATCTTCCGTTATATTTTTATTTATTTTATTAAATGCCTTCAATATATCTATAAGGCTAACATTACAAAAATTAAAATCAGGGAAACGTACTCTATTCAATTGTTTTAGGTGTGATATAGCTAAATCAGAACTATAATTTAGGTGTTTGATAGTTTCATGAGCTATGTTTGTAAAGTAATTTTGGAACTCATTAGCTACCTCAGCATTTTCTTTAACAGTTGTACCATCTATATTTAATTCAAGGTCATTCCTAAGTTTTGCGTCTCTACCCGTTTCCATGTTTATATCTTGCCAGGTAGTCTTGATTTTATTAGAGGATGACTTTATTTTATGATTCAAATAAATTGTCCTAGCCTAACATAGTTATGAAATATTAAATTAGATGTTAATGATTTTTGATCGTATAATTGATATAAATTATCCCTGCAACGCCTAATTCCAATAGAAGCTTAGTCACTGCAATTCAGTTTTTATTACTTGTAATAATTTTCTTTGTGACTAGAAATATTGTTAGGCAATGCTCCAAAGTCTTTATCAGGATCCAAAGTCAACTTTAGGTTGGAAGCCTAGCTTTCACATCGTACTTAAATTGTTTTATTCTTTTCCTGATATTAGGACACTACAAAATAGGAAAGTTACTCTTAATAGGGGAGGCCTATGTCCAGCAGTGGACTATCACAGGCTGATGATGATGATGATGATGATGAACACACCCCTATCCATTAGAGGGTTTTGGACCGTATCCCAATAATAACTTACGGTACCCATTTTGAAATAAACGTAAAAAATATTTTAGTTTTAAAGCTTCTTTAAAGTAATATAACGTAAACGTTGCTTGGGCAAATAAATAGTCAAATTTTTCGCTCAAAATGTACCTTCGGGTACAATTGAAAAGAATAAAATATTTCAAAGATTTAGATCATATGCATATGAATTGCGTCAGCCAAAATCTGCCATCCTGAAAAATGCCATCTTGTAAAATAAAATGTTTGACATCCATCTATGCATTAAAAGAATACATATAAAATATATGTTACTTTATGAATTTATTCAAAACAAAGTTTATGTAAAATTGTTTTATTTGCAAATGATTTTACTAAACCTAAAGTGGCAGTAAGTTTAAGTAGATTTTTTTTTTATTTTGTAAGTTTTGCCGTAGTGGTAGCCTAACGCTGTATTGTGCCTGATAAACTCATACTATTCAAGATAAACATCAGCGTATTCTACCAAGAAATACAAATACAAATAAAAAATTTGCAGCAATAGGTACCATAGTGGAACGCTAATAGACACAAATCAATACCACCTTCTACAGGCACTCTGATGATATCTAACGTGACCATACTACTTAGCTTCTTTAAAATAATCAAGTTAATTGCTCTTATCAAAATTGCACTCAACTGTAATATAATTTTTTCACAGTTTTTCTTAATGTTTAATTAGAAAAACGTAGCTTAACGAGAGCTTAACATAATTAAACTCTCTTTAAGCATGCTTGTCAAGTGCATTCCCGCGTAAGTGCCCGCATTCATAAGTTCCAACGTTTCAGTAATCACGAGGGCATAAAGGAGAGAATAAAATAAAACTACAGTTGCAATTTAAAGTCGTAAAGATTGACCTGAAAATGAAAAGCTTTCATCGCAACTCTTTACACTTTTTATTCATAAAAACGAGGCATAAAGTGAAACTATTCAACGATTCGTTTTAGCCAATTGACTTTAACTAATTAACTAATTTTTCTTAATACAATTTTTTTTGTTACCTAAATATAATATTAAAATGAATATGAAAATTATTGTATTAACATAATTTTAAATTATCTGGCTGACCAAAAAAAAATAAAAAATATTATGTCCATCAGCTTAAGCACAAGGAACTCTACAAATATATGTTCCTTCTTGACTACTACATACGGAGGATGGATACGGGTGGACGCTTCGTGATTGGACACTTAGAGACCTTTTTGGCTCGGATATGAAAAAGGACGTTGATTAGATGCGCCTTTTTAGGAAAACGCAATATTATTAAGATCTCAACGAGTATCCTTCAGTTTGGCGTGAAATAAATTTCCTTACATTTGAAACAAATAAAAAGTTTTATGCACAATATAATTCTGTTAATAAGGATTGGTGATGGTACCTACCTATTGCTTTGAAAATATTAAGATGACGTAACAATAACAACAACCTACTTTTTTATTATTTTAACTTAAACAATTCGTGTAACCTTATTTTTTAATAATTTTTTGTGTCGAATTTTATGTCACAATATTACAAGAAGTAATATAACAGTGAAAGGTTTTCAAATAGAAATTTCTGCTTATCGATAACAAGCAGGAAATTAAATAAAGTTATAAGCTTTTCACATTTTTAACTCAACCTTTTTTTAGCATTGTATTAAATTTACTTTTGTTTTATTGTTAATGAAAATAAAGTAAAAAAGTCAAAGACAAAAACAACTTTGACTTTTTCACCCACTTTTATATTATCAAATCTTTATTATTGATTTATTTTTATAACCCAATGCAACGTGCATTGGGTACTCAAAGAATAAATCGATTAAGTCATATAATAAAAGTATGTTCTGTAAAGATGTATAGCATTTTGATACAATTATGCATAAACGGTACCTGAGAAAGTAAATGGGAGGCTTTAGCGATAACTTAACCATCCGCTTTTCTTTTCATTATTACGTCAAGCTTTAGGTTGACGAAGGTCCTATTTGAAATATTTTGTGATCCCTTATTGTCAAACCTATCGGTATCTTCGTCACGTTATATCGACGGAATTCCTAATAAAACCTTGTCGACACAAATTTATTTCGGGTTCTATTTAAAGGATGTGTAACATTAGACGTGATACCTATTCATACTAAAAATATTTATTTTTAACCTGGCACGCACACATTCAACGCTAGTGTCATTTAAATATAATGATAGTTATTATGTAAATAACACTCGTGTTATACAATTACAATAAAAATGAATTTCCCTTTGCCGTCTAGCTCTTGCTTATACCTATAAACCGGAGGTCATGGGTTTCGAACCCCAGAGAAACAGCTTTAGCATTAGGACAATTTGGGCCAATTGCTTGAAAAGTAAGATGATACATGCGTGCATGTAAAAAGTCGGTCCACCCACCAACCCGCATTGGACCAGCGTGGTGGGATACGTTGCAAGACCGCCCTAATGGAGAAGGCATGCATTAGGGGAGGCCTATGTCCAGCAGTGGACTTACACTGACAATGACCGATGACAATGAATAATGAATAGTATGGTAATAAGATGTTTTAATTCAATGTTTAAGGTTCATATGGTATCTCGATTTATATACCTGGACAATATTTTCTGAATCCGTAGCATAAACGACATGAGAAATAAGAGATCCAGACCCTTATAGAAACAAGATCCCTAAGATGGAGCAGCGTCCATAGTTGGCTTTATTTTTTTATTCTTTGGTCGAAGACCTTTATTTGTTAGCGGCGTCGCCTAGTCAGAGCCACGTCAGGATCATGCAGCAGGTACTGGGTTTTAATACGACAAAGTAAGATCGATCGATGAATCAACACATTGTACAATTTGTCAGTTGTATATGTTTACCTATTTAAAAAAATGTAAGCACTTTAACGCTGTTTTGAATAACACAAAAATGTTATAACTTGTGTAGAAATATATATATGTTACTATAGATCAATTACAATTTCTTATAAAGATATAAATAATATAAAGAAAGATATAATTTTCCATAAACAGCTTAAAAATATTTTTATTACAGAGATAAATTTTAATGGTACAGGTCTTAGTTACAACAGCAGATAAGTTAGACTGTGCATACGTCGTTAAGGTTACTGGAAAAATGCATACATCCTCTTAGTGGTAGGTAAAGATGTCAGACTCGCACTAGCTAAAGAAAGTAAGTTGTTCCTGGCGCCAGAAAGGTTAGATTGGAGAAACACTTTTACGATATTCCCGACGGTAACCCTCCCATGAACAGGTTCTTGCTTTGTCAGCGACGACAGTACTTGCAACCTGGTCAGCCGCGAGGAAGCTTAGAGAAATAAGGCTAGCGGTGCAGGAGGCTGCTCCACGCAGGCTGAATAAGCCCACTTTGGATGCGCCTAGGAGGGTGTGGTGGATGGGGACTAACTGCCATCCCTGTCCTCTGCATCCAAGGTGGAGTCGCGGGGAAGAGGAGTGTCTATATTCCGTAGGCTCTCTCCTATCTTTTCCTGTGTGAGCTGTGATTTCCTCACTCCCATGGTCCCTGAGTAATAGTGTCGAGGGAGACTGTTACTTTTATATACGGGTGGAGACAAAGAGCGCGTTAGTTGCGCTACGCGCCCAGAGGTGGATTGGGCCATAGGCGGTTCACGGATCAGACGTCCCTGTGATCCACCCTAAGCCGTCAAGAAGGAACAACGGGGTGCTTTTAGTCGGTGCGAGTCCGACATAACCCGTCTTTGCCCCCGTAAGGTCGGATAGGGACTGAGCCCAACACCACAACAACCACCTCTAAAAACCTATTCGGTGGGATAAGAATGTTGTACTAACCATTTATTAGTGTAGCTATAACCATTTATTACATATTTAGCTTTATTTATTAATATAGATTTATAGAGTTATGTACTTTTCTGTTTGCTACAAATGCACACCCATAAATAAGAAACTGCAATAACTTCTAATAAATTTAAACGAATTTTGTTTAGAAACTATTTCTTGAATAAAATTTATAGGAAACCATAAAGTTTCCATTAAAGTAATTTATTTTAATGGACGCTTTTAAACTGAAACTACTAGGTATGTGTTAACTCAACGTTTGCTTACTCTATCCAAAAATGGAATATATGAGAATAATTCTACCATTTAAATTGAATATTTTGTATTGGCTTACCTTGATTTACATTTTCTTTGTGTCTTATTCAGTGACGCGATGTTAATGGATACAGGGATATTGAATGAATGAATGAAAATTTTGACAAAAAATGACTTTAAACCGTATATAACCACCAAATTTTAACAATGTTTTACCGTAAAATGGTTACAGTGGCTTATTCACTAAAACATCGATATATGCAGTCTCAAACTTTATTGTAGTCAAAATAAAGTATTACGTTTAATTAGAACATAGCTTAAGTCTATCTCTTAAGATTGAGCCGACGTTTGTAATTTAATCAAACGAGGTTGCGATGTATTAAACTACTTATTATAAAATTATTAAAAAAGGGACCAAAACGCTTGTTCCTACAAATAAAGAAAAGGACGATCAAAGTAGGAGCTATAAGAGCGGACCTACGCGATAACAAATAAAAGAAAAAAAATACATACGCCCCGAATTGAGTACCTACTTCTTTTAACTAATTAATCAATTAAGGAAGTCAATCAATTTAAAAAATTATGAATAACACTGCAAATAATTTAGAAATAAAAACAATTGAACCTATTTTACAAAATATGCCAATCGAAGTTTGCAACCTATGTGATAAAAATTAACTAGTAGCGATAAGGGGTTTTAAAGATGTTATGTCTTTTGTACGATCTGATGGAAAGCTTCTTGACCATGCGTCTCTGGTAATTTTTAGCTAACACTATGTCTCGAAAGTCAAAATTAAAATCATAGTCATCGTCAATCAAAGGGGACCATTCTTTTTACAATAAGCGAAGGTCACATGTAGCGAACCTACCTGACACGCGGGTATTGCTAGTGGAACCGATGGCTCTTGATTGAAATTATAATTTTGACATCAACCAGAAAAACGACAAACTTGTCGTAAGATCTTTGTATTCCCAACAAATTTACAATCTTTAAATTTTGTAATTATTAAGGCATCCACGCGAGTAAATAACAACATTTCTAATAGTAAATATATAATGTAAAAAATGGAAAACATCAGTGTGTATGAACTTCTAATGGGTAAAAGCCTCCTCCAAAGAATTCCACTTTTCTCTGTCTTCTGCCAAGTTCAACCATTTTTGACCCGCTACTGCTGCTATGTCATCCGCCCATCTAGCATGTGGCCGACCTCTCGCTCTTGTACCCCGTGGTCCACACCATTCTTTTATCCTTTTGGTCCATCTGTCTTATTCATGTCTAGCTATTTGTCCTGCCCATCTCCAGTTTTTTTTAACGAAAAATTTAATGCATCTATTATTTTTGTTTTGCTGCGAATTTCTGTGTTTCTTACTTTTTCTTTCAATTTTAGCGCTAAAGAGCTCCTTTCCATTCTTCTTTGAGAAGTCTGGATTTTATTTTTAGTTTTGCTGTCAAATAACCATGTTTGGCAGCCGTAGGTGTGACAGGGTAAAATTTCACAATCAAATACAATTTTTTGATAGACGGTGGTAGTCGTGATTTAAAAATTTCTTTTCGGGCCCAATACGTTTTCCATGTGAGTGCTATTCTGCAATCTATTTCTTCAGCATTTCTGTCTTTATGCAAGGATAACTGTTTGCCTAAATATATATACTTATCCACAAACTCAAGAGGGGTATTATTTACTGAAATTTGTATTGCAGAGCGTATTGAATGAGCCTTTCACCTCGAACAGTTCTTTTCCGAAAGGTTTTCCAATTTGTGCGTTGAAATCCCCTATAGTGATTATGATTGTCGTAGAAATACACTCGTGAGCACTTGCTAGGTTCGTTCCGTGAGCTTTCAGTAGGTGCATACGCCTGAATTATTGCAAAGTGTGTACTACCTAGATCAATTTCTAGAACACAGACTCTCTCTGATATTCCAGTGATTTTTTTAACATTTTCTTTATAGTTTTTCTTTATTACAAATCCTACACCATGAAGGCCTTTGGTTTCACCTATATATTATATGATCTTCATCCTCTATTGTATTGGATCCTAGACGACGAACTTCACACAATCCTAAGATGTGGTAATTAATAGTTTTTAATGCTGCCTTAAGCTCAATTAATTTCAGCTCTGTTGATAAGGGTACATAAATTTATAGTATGCATCTTGTCTCTAATAATTCTTGGAGGGTTGTGGTCGATGTCTCCCGCGGTGACTGGCCGTACTGGGAGAAGGAAGAGGTCTGGCGATGGTTGCTATGCGTCTCTGGATTGTAATCTACTTGGTGGATTTGGAGAAACATCTGACGCAATGTGTAAGCTGTGGTCTAATAAACATATAATCTTTTATATTTTTATCGGCTTTATTCCTCTTTGATTGCTGTTTCTCTTTCACTTTTTGTTTTTGACTATTAGGGTGTGATGTCTCCGGAGACTCAGATATGTGTCTCTTATTAGATTGGTAACTGGCAGATGGCTGCTTATTTCTTATACTAATACTATTAGTTTGTCGTATTTAATAAATGCGATGTTGCCTTCCGCTTTTTCCTTTTGGAGAACTTGTTGTAATTCTTTACGTTTTTAAATACATGTATTGGATAGTCTTCTTTTACGTAGTACGTAGTGTTTTTAAGTCCATGCTTGTTTTTCTTTAGATTTTTTTATAGCCCAACGTAGTAAACGTAATTATTACTGGTCTTACTTTATCGCTTTTCTTACCAAGTCTCTTAACAGCTTCAATGTTATTTTTATCGCAAGGGACGTTGCAATAAGATTTAATTATTTTATTTATTGTTTCTTCCAACTCGTGGTAGGATCTTTCGCATTCTTCCACTCCGAACATGACTAAGTTTCTGCGTCTTATTATTCTTTCTTTGTTAATAATTTTGATATTTTTTTCCTCTATCACTTTTTCCATGACCTCGTTTTTTAATTCAAAATTGTTAAATTTCTCATTTATATTTTAATCAATAGTATTTTTATGTCTTCTTTCATGTGTACCATGTCTTGATTCTGTTGTTATATGTTGGTATATATCTTCCTGCATTTTAATAATAAATGCTTAATCTCTTCCATGATATTGTTAGGACTCCAAGTGACATCTATTTTTTAGGATTTAGGTTTAGGCGCCTTTCTTGGATGGATTTCGCTTTATTTGACTAGAAGATGCAAGTATCGTGTATATTTAATAATGAGTTTACAAGTGTTTTAATAGATGGTGTGTTAATGGTTTCAGTCAAATTTATATCTTGCTTTACAAGACTAGATTTTTCTAATGTTTTTCCGTCCATTTTTTGTCCGATTTGAGGGCATTTTTCGTCTACGCTTATTTGTCTTACATGATAATATAAATCAGCACACCAATACTGCAAGGCCTAATTATTGACAGGTTGGTATGCATAAATCGGGCCACTTAATTAAATATTTAAAATGGATGGCCTACGTGTGTTATACGTGTAACAATGCTATTGGCATTAAAACCGTAAACCAAATTTGTACAAAAATGTGGAGTATAAATAATATATATTTACTAAAAATCAGTGATCTTTTACAATGTGACCGGGGTCGAAAAGAATCGGGGATTCAGTACAGATATACAAGAACAAAAACGTTTTGACGAGCTCTTAATTATAATTTTCATACCGACCGGAAAAACGACAAACTTGCTGTAAGACCTTTGTATTCAACAAAAGTTCACAACATTTCACCTACTTTTGTAGTAGATGAAAAGTGAATGACAATAAAAGGATTTTGGCTCTCCCCGCGACAGCCATAATAGAATACTATATCTATATAATACTAATTACCATAATAGAATATTATGGCTGTCGCGTGTACCTTGCTAGCTTGCTAAATGTGCGATCTATTTCAGGCACAATTGTTCTTCTGCGGATGTCTGCATTATGCACAGAGTAATAGACATAGGCCTACTAATATATAATTAATGGTAATTAGGTAACATTAGATACTTAGATGAAATAAAGTTGTGAATAAAAAATTAAACCAACGTATAAAAATTGTAATTATTACGTGCATTGATATTTCCTTGTGTATCTGACAATGTTTTTTTATTAATATACATTTATGACACTTACTAAAAATTGATATACATATAATTATATGAATATATTTTTTTTTGCATGAATATAATTTTTGTTACAACAACCGAGGAATTGCTCCTTATCATTGTGATTCATCACTCATCATTTACTGAATAAGGGTTTTTAGCTAGAAGAAATACTTTTTCTCGGTAAGGAGTTACTTCTCGGCTTGTAGTTGATTAATGATTGGGTCACTAAGGCTTTATGTGCTAGGGTCAAAAGAATAGCTTTTCGCTTTTAGTTAAAATCTTATTTATCTGTCTATTGAATAAGAACTAAAAGTTTTATGAATAAGTATTAAATTATTCTAAACAATGATGAGTGAATTTAAATAGAGATTTTAAATAGTAAGTTTTTTTTCCGTTGTTATATGACTGAACAGATTTTGGTGGATCTAATCCTCTTGATGAGAAGGAAAACAATATCAGCATATCACTTAACAAACACCTGACCTGATTACGTAAACCGGACTCGATCCGCACCATAGGTAGTATGAACTCTAGTGATAGAAAAAAAAAATTTAAAGAAGACAGCTGGGCCCGTTTCTACAAAGGATCTTTCTGGTATAGTACCTTGGCATAATAACTATATTACCTATTTCTGCCGCAAATTAGCAGTGTGTAATCATGAAGTCTTCCGGTTTGAAGGTCACTGATGCAATCGTAATCATGGTTAACGAGACAAAAGATCTCATGTCTCAAGGTGGTCAGCAGTATTATGGTGGTGTCTTACGATGTTTTCCTTATTGACACGGCAGATTTCACTTACCGTTAATTGAATGTCATCACTTTAATCATTATGAAAAAGAAAAAAAAGCTATCCTTTCTATCAGTTTTGAATGCTGTGGGGTTCTGATACGCTAGGTTGAAGAATTGTAGTTCCTTTTATCTATTGTCAACTCTGTGCAGTCATCACCGTCTCTAAGTAAGCAAGGAGGTACTTATGGTATTTAATACGTATTTAAATAAATTTGGAGACAGTTTTGCGTTATTATTAATGTGGTTTTAAACCTTATGTCATGCAATATCTTTATTAACTTATTAAAGTTCCCCTCCCTTTGTACAGGTTTTCTTCTTTCGTCTGATTACTTATAATGATGAGTGTTACTTTGCCCGTGTTGTTAAATGCAGGTGATCTTAATTAATTGGACAGACTTTTACCAATATTCGTCTAACAATTTTATTCGTTGTATTTATTAGCCAAAGGAGTTTACTAATATCTTTAGATATATAAATATATGTTCAATTTCATGATAAATATTTTAACTTTACGCGTTCCTCTAAAACTTAATATTTTAGATCGCACCTTCGAAAATTCGACACGCTAAGAATCATTAGTAGTTTTAAAGTAAGGCCATTGGTCATTTTGTACTGTATGTGTTCACATTTAAGACTATATGATTCAAAACATATTAACCTCTTAAAAGTGCTGTAACTATACCCTACACGAATTACATGTAATTTTACTGACATGTTACCATACGATGATGGCGTGTACTCTGTACTGTATATATTATAATACAAGAACGCATAAAAATAAAAGATGGAATCCAAGGATATGCTATTACACCACTATAATCTGCAAACTTTTCAAGCAAAATTGGAATGGTTAGAACAGCTAGAATCAGCCAGTTGAAAATCTGTTGTAAGCGGCAATATTTTAAGTAATAACTTATATTTACCATTATTATTACCACAATTTTTCGTCAATATAGCATAAAACTCTTGGCAAAACATACTTCTGAAAAATATCCTCGTATGAAAAAGACCAAAGTTGCTTTAATGTAAATTTTTTATCAATTTATTAATAGTTATTGCAAGTAAAGGTAAATCAACCTCAGACAACCTGTCAGCACATATTGAATACTAAAATGTAATACATAAAGTTACTGTTACAGACCATCCGTTTCGTAAATTATATAGATGGTTATTGCAGTTATGCTTGCAATTAGCAAAAGTATTGTCACAACTAATGTTGAAACACCATGTTCTTTTAGTTAATATGGCATTCTAGCTATAATAATTGCTAGGTAAAAGCGTAAAAATACCACGTCTCAGGGTGGCAATAACACAGACGCATGGTGAACGTAAAATTTTACTGTAAAAAATATTTTTATAAGCTTATTACTTGCCATAGAAACTCATAGTGGCACATAGGGTTAGTAAGTTAATTCACATTTTATGTGAGTTTACGTTTATACCTTCAAAAGCACTCCATGTTAACTAGTAAGGAGCATATTTTAGCTGAAACTTTACACTAAATATGCGCCTCATTTTCATGTTACGTTTGCAGTAATTTTAACATGATAACATTAACGTTAAGAATATTTTATACACTATACAGTTTTGTCACGTTAAATAGAATAATATATAACGTGACAAAACTGTAAAACTGTATTTGTGATTATAAACTATTTTTGTGAAGAACCAAAACGTATGATAAAATCTTAAGTTTTGTTTTTAATTTTCACAAACTTAACTATTACTGAATATATACATTTAATATTTTTTTATTTATTATTATAACAGCAATTTGTTCGGCAGTTCTTAATAAAGTATTTTACAAAGAAAAATAAAACTAAGGGTATAGTAAAAGATTTATATTTTAGTACCTTGTATAGAGTAAGCGACCTATAGAAGGAAATAAATGGGAATATATTGGGCTGCATCAGTAATCCGGTTTATGTCATAGGATTATCCCTCAACAATATATTCTCCAAGGATAGTGATCTCTCATCAAAATTGTATTATTATGTTGAAATTATAACAAAAACAAAATATTATCTTTTATAGATAATGTTTTGTTTAAACGTATTTAAACGCAAAAAAACTTGAATTTATTGTGTTGGTTAAAATACTAATGAAAAATTAAAATTTCCTTTGAAAAGTCAAATAAATATTATATATATATTATAATTAACTGTAGCGAATATTGACAAAATGGTAAAAACGAATGCTAAATATACACACCAAATTCTTTAATGGAAATAAACTTTTTAATTTTAATATTATAGAACTAAAATACACGTAATGCTCTATATAATAATGTATAATAGAACTAGAAGCTTAGTAGTCGTGTTTTATAATGCGATTGTTCCGTGCATCAACTGATCGTACCATTTTAAGCTTAAGTGACAAACTCCATGTCGTACGTTTTAAGACGATTGTTTACCACCTTTATTCTCCGTTGCACCGCATTTTCTATCTGATTAAAAGCGTATCTGCACTCAGCATGCTAAGAAATCCCATTGTTTTATTCGTAACTACATGCCTGAATAAAAAGACGATTCAAGCTCAAATATTCTTTATTCAAATAAGGCTCTGTTGAGCTTATATGAACGTTTATCTACTTCGATTACATGCTCATATATGATTTTTAAGATGAGATGAATTATATTTTAGATGTTTTATATTATTTACTAGTAGGTAATAGCAATTTGCAATAAATCATTAAAGGTGAGTGTTACAACTAAAAATATGCATATGGCATGTTAATAAATAATATGAGCCAAAGTGATTGTTGTAAAAAAATAATTATTCCTTTGATTTGAACCGCCGCTATTGAAATATTCGCATATTTTTGCCTAGTCTATAAAGATTGGGATCGGGTTTTGTTGTCTATTTTACTGGATACGATGCCCTTTCCATCAAAATAGTAAAATTTCCATGCTAGCGCATTGTAGTTGAAATATAAAAAATGTGGCCATACTTCTCTAGTTATTACACGTAGTAGGTTTTTTTAATTTTTTTAATAAATATATTTATTGTTAATCCTAAAAAATAATAAATCTTAAAAAAATAGACGCAGTGTGTGAGAAATTTTGGCCACTAGTGGACAAATAATAATAAAAGATACAAAAAAAATAAAACATAATGTAACGGCTAAAATCTTGGAATAAAATAACCACAGAAATTGTATATTAATTAGCTTATAATTTACACAAAGGGGTTTGTAATAGAAATTATAATAATCTAAAAATAAAATAAAGTCGTAACAATATTCTCATGAAGTAAAATAAAAACACCTTTACATCAAATATAAAAGCATAATGTCGTACACGTACAAACGAATTCTTGATATTGCCTATACACGATGTTATTGTATATAAATAGAACTTGGATAAGCCTCACTACATAGCAGATGATTCTATGCGATGTGCGTAAGTGAATATCGGCTATAGTGATTCTAACATGAATAATAGATTAACACATCCGTTATTCACATTAGAATTTGTGGAGAATTTCCTTATATATTATGATGTTGATAATACAATGTTGTGTATTGGTAATATAGTAGAGATTTAGACATAAGTTTTAGAGTTTTAAAAATCATACAATGTATGAATTTACTGATAGACTTTTCTGAAACAACTATGGCATTTAGATGCTTTTAAGACAAGGAATTTAAATTTCACACAATATTGTATTTAACCTCCGTCCACCAAACTGTGGACTGTGTGTGTATTTTAAGTGCACAAACACGAATATGGCTCAATATCACTACTACCTCCATAGCCTAGTGGTATGGGCGTGTGCTTTAGAAACCGGAGGTCGTGGGTTCGAATCCTGCGGGGACTCAACAAATTTTCATTGTTGTTTCCTAGTTGGTTAGGGCAATTTGGGCCGATCACCCAATTGTCTGAAAAGTAAGATGATCCATGCGTCGGATGGGCATGTAAAAAAAGTCGGTCCACCCACCAATCCGCATTGGACCAGCGTGGTGGGATACGGTCCAAACCCCCTAATGGATAGGGGTGTATTAGGGTAGGCCTATGTCCAGCAGTGGACTAACAAAGGCTGATGATGTATCACTACTACCAACTACTAATCGACACGTAGGCTTACTACACTACAACGCTGTTTATTTTTCAATTCTATTAAGCTACCACATAGTAATATCACATCACTATGGATTAGGATTAAGTTTATTGCGACGGAAAATTGATATAGCTTTTTTATAAACTAAATGAGAATTTATTTACAATAAATCAGCGGTGTCAAAAAAGATGCAAAAAGAGACTTCTTTCATAGATATAAAATTAGCTGGAATGGAGCTTAAAGAAGCAAACAGCTAATGCGACAAGTAAAAGACGTTAAAGTTGTTGCGACCTTAAATTGCGGAAGTCGGTTGATAAAATTCTCCTCGACACGCTTAAGTAATAGAAACTTCACGTAGTTTCATCTTGTTCGTATAAATTTCCTTTTTAGTTTAATGAATTTAACCCGGACTTAAGAACCGTAGTCTGAATAATATGTTTAAATAATGTTTACAGTAAATTGCAAATTTAGAGTGTGTGAGTGTATGTTTATAGCGGTTTTAAGACACATATATTATTTATTAATTCAAAACCATTAAGCACAGTAACGGTCTGTCCGCTTCTGTAATTGAAATTACTTATTATTTCTTGTATATTCATATCTACTTTTTAATGTAAATACTAAAGATATTATGGTGTATACTTTTTTGGTTTTTTATTTATTATTAGTGGAATACGAGGGCTACACTGAAAGTATTGGGAATGGAATATTTTCACTATTTCTATTATATTAAAATCATTTGAATTGCAAACTCCTTGGTTTTGAAAATCAAATACCATTAGCTAATTTAAAAAAAATTCTCGGTCTTGTCACAAGGTCTTGTCAAAATTTTTTAGACTTCAGAAAATTGAATTGATTCGATAAAATTCAAGAGCGATGATTTATTATGACTTTCGAATTGGTTTTACACAAAAACAGTGAGTTGACCGGATGACTTCTGCATTTGGTGATAAAGCCCAATCGAAAATCACAATTTATCGCTGGTTTGCTGAATTTCAACATGGACCTGTCAAATTCAGTAATATTCTCCGAGGTCGTCTAAAAACTGCAGTCCCACAAGAAAACATTGATGCTGTGCGTAAGCTGATTAAGGAAGATTGACATGTGACATACCACGAAATTCAAGTAATTTTAGACATTGACATGAGTCAAATACAAATTATCTTGTATGCACAATCAGGTGTAAAAAAGTTGTTTTACCGATGGATACCTCATTCGCCTGTAAAGAGCAAAAAGCGGCTCGCGTTACTTGTGCTTGACAATTTTCGAAAGATTACACGCAGGATCGTCAAATACTGTATACAACATCATATCAGGTAATGAATCCTGGATTCACGCGTACGAACCTGAAACAAAAAACCAGTCACGAGTTTAGTGTTCGAAAATGATTTAAAGCCAACAAAAATTGTTCGTTCACGGAATGTTGCAAAAAAATGGTGGCCACGTTTGTATCCAAACCGGCCATATTGCGAATATCCCTCTTGAGGGTCAAAGAACGGTTAATGCAGAATGGTATGCATTTGTTTGCCACAGGTCGTTTTTGAACTCCGTAAAGAGAACTGCAACCGCCGCATCATCCTCCATCACGACAATGCGAGTTCTCACACCGCGCACAGAACAAAAGAGTTTTTAGAGCAAGAAAACATAGAATTATTAGACCATCCCCCGTACAGCCCCGACCTGAGCCCTAATGATTTCTATACTTTCCCTAAAATAAAGAATAAATTGCGTGGTCAGAGATTTTCATCACCTGAAGAAGCTGTGGACGCCTACAAAACGGCCATTTTGGAGACCGAAACTTCCGAATGGAATGGTTGCTTCAATGATTGGTTCCATCGTATGAAAAAATGTGTCAAATTTCGCGGAGATTACTTCGAAAAGCAATAAATACATTTTTAAATAGTAATGTTGTGTCACTTCCTTGATTCCCGAAATTTTCAGTGCCGCCCTCGTATATATCGGAATAAATAGACAAAGTTTGTTGTGATGGAATCGGTTAGACGTTTCATGAAAATTTTTAATTCATATTGTCATATTTCGAATTGTTAAATAAAATAATAGTATTAAATATAAAAACATATGTTTGTGTTTTAAATAGGTATAAAGAAATATAAGAAGTCGTGTTTGTAAGATTTTTTATGTGCATATTTATGTAACGGTCATATCTGTCAGAAATATGTCATGTTTTTAAGATTCACTTTTAACGCACAAAATATGGAATATGGAATATACAATTCAAATTGGCGCAAATCACTAATTAAAAGTTCTTACAATCAATATTTATTCTTTCTAGTTTGAGTTACTCAAACATTTATTTAAACAATTGAAATTTTAACATAAATAAATATGACCTATTTCAAACAGTAAATTTTGCGCAGTATGACAACTCTGCAACTAACTACCCCACGATTTCCGCCACTGCATTTTTAAATTCTAATATCTTTTAAGATATTTATTTGATCAAAATGTCAGTTTTATGTAAATATAATGCAGAATTTTTTAATTTCATTAACATTTATGTTAATTCACACTTTATTACCTTAAAAGAGCTTTGAATATGCCTAAATGCAATTTGTTTCAATGTTTTCACATTAAAGTGGTTATTATGGATTATTCTCAGTACATAGATACATGCTCTCGCTGATTTTATTTCTGAAATATCTATTAGACTACCTTACATACAATTGGTAATTCTTTACATAACGGGCACGCATATTTGCTCATCAAAAAATATGATGGTAATAATATTTAATCATATATGTGTACAACAAAACTGCTGGGAAAGTATTAGTTTTTGATATAAAAAATAAATTTAAGAAGTAGAATTTTACTGCCACATGTCGGCCATATTGTTGTAGTTCGATAAATATCACGCAAAAATTGCCAACATGAGAAAACGAAAATTAAAAAAAAAATTAACTGGTAAAAAATACTAAAAACTTCTGAAACAAAAGATAATTACAAACTATTAAAATTAACTCACTGAAAACTTTTATTTTATAATTTGCTTAACATTTACACACGCAATAGAAAATACGCAGTTAATGGCGGTTTTTTATTTACTTTTTTTAATATTTGTACAAGTATTTAATATTTGCATTAATAACCTAAACAAGGTACATAACTATTATAATAAATAATGAAATTAAAAAACTTTTAATGAAGGAATGGATATTTAATATAAGTATACATATACTACTGAAGATGGATTATTATTCAAGTTCCAGAATGTAGTCTCTAAAAATATAATGACTATAATTGAATGCTAGATTCTAATGCACAGTCACTGTCATGTGCTCTAATTTAATGTCAGTTTTAACGAATCTTATTAATTTAAGTATAAAGTGTTTTTAAATGTCCTCCGCCAGAAGATTCGCCCGTCACCATGATTTTTATAACAATAACATCTAATCTTAGTGTTATTGTTATAAAAGTTGGTTTTAGCTAAATGAATACAAAAATCAGCAATAACCGTGCTAGAAACTCCTTTATTATTTTTTTTTCAGAAGTAAACTTATCATAGTCACATACAGTAAAACTGTAATTATCGCTATTTTTATTTTAAAAAAATCTGAGACTAAATTTAGGCCTCAAACATTCGAATTATTGTACTAAGGAGCTTATATGTACTGTAATTATTAAATTACGGTTGCTCATCAAACCAGTGGTCAAACACGAGCTCACTAATTATAACAGTTTTTTTCGATTTCATTCTTTATCAAACTTACTTCATTGCGCTGATTGAGAAAATCTCGACCTAGCTTTATGTTAAACCACTATGTGAGTACATTCCATTATTTTAACAGACGCAACTTTACTAAATGCTTAACAAAAATGTTTCATTAAAAAAGTTTAAGAGGTAATATTATATTTTATATCACATTAACGTTAATTATAAATATCCGAATATACTTCTAGAAACGGAAGTAATATACCAGTGCCTCTTACTGGTATATTACTTCCGTTTCTCAAATGGCCATAGGTTCGGCCTAAATTTGCTTATCGTTGAAAAATATTTTGACCGAATTCCCAGAAGAAGAATGTGCTAAATTCAATGCGTATTTTTTTATTTCTATATGTCACCTCGTTGCTCCGCTTCTAGTGCTCCTTTCTTCATTTTTTTAATAGCTGTTTTGCTAATTTTTTTATTAGCTGTCATTTCGTCTTAATTATTTTTTTATTGTTTATTTAATAAATAGTTTAATAAAAATTTGAAAAATAAGAAAAATTGTGGCACTATAATAATAACCTCTTGTAACTACATTACAAACGCTACTAAAACCGTAAAGGTGTGTTCTACGTAATTATACTCTTTAAAATGGTCTATTTAATATCTGTGAGTGCATACATATGTTTTAAATTTAACCCACAATAGTATTTTTTAATGTAAAACATTATTAAAAATTACAATAGGGCATAGTCCAAACTATGTTGTTCGATTCAACATTCAATAGTAGTTAGTATTAGCAGTACTTCTAAAATATTTTCGAAACTGACTTCGAAAATATTTTCTGTGGTGACATGTTTTTACTAAAGGATTTAAGCTATGTATTACAACAGTACGTATTTAGTTATGGAGCTTCAATAATATTTAATACAAGCAGGAATCTTTGCTCATTACAGATGGCCTGGGCCTGGGTATGGGTCAGCTAGTAACAATATAATTAATTATAAAACTAGGAAAATCCATAACGTCAAAATCGTTTAATTTCTATTTGATTTCATTCAGTGTTATCCTTTAGCGATATTCAAATTGATTGAACGTATTTAATTAAATAATAGTGAGCAAATTGTGTCTGGGTTTTTGGAATGATGGAAAATTAATCAACCGATTTAAACAAGAACTTTGCTAACTTGTTTGGCTTTTATTATTATTAAATCGTCCATAGTAAAATAAATGTCTATTATTAAAAAATATTATTCTATTATTACTACTGAATAATTACGAAACTATTGTTTGAATAGGAATCAATTAATAATATTATTACGACGATATGTAAACAATGTTTGGAGTAAAAATCTCCTGCTTGATATTGGCTCTTATTTTACAAGGTCGTGCTTTGGAATACTGCGGGAAAACAACTTTATGTAATCGTTGTTCTCTGGTCGGTTAGGACAATATTTACCAAATTGTTAATAAAATAAGATCATCCAAGCTTCCGATGGGGCATTTTAAAATCAGCCCCAGTAATTAAAGCCACCTTGGAGAGTCGTTAGATATTATTGCCTCAAATGTGCTGACAACTGATACATCAACTGATGCATTTTTTTGAGTTGTCTACTTTTGATACCAGTTACTCTATGTGAAATTGTTTTTTTTTTTCTAAATCTAGATGAATTAGAAGCTTAATACATGAAAACCTGGTAAAGTGGCTAGAAGATAAATTTATGTTTGGTGACCCCGGTGTGACTTAGGCTTTTAGGATACTACGTATTTCTCTGGGTGTGTTGTGTCACCTTGAACTTTGTTTTTGTGGTTTAAGCCGCCGTACCAAAACAAACAGCGGCGCTTTGAATCTCAAGCCGTTCTAACTCCAGGCAGTTCGTTTAATTAAGTCTTCGGGGACAAGTAATAGAAACTCAACAACTCAACCCATATCAATGTTAATTGTAACACCTTATTACAGTACAATCACAATATAACATACCAACAACGTCGTACTTTGCACTATAGTAAGAACCTTTTTCCTAAATAATATTACATACGTACATCATCAGCCTCTGATTTTCCACTGCTGGACCTCCCCTAATACACCCCTATCCATTATCAGGGGTTTTTGGATCGTATCGCACCACGCTGATCCAATGCGGGTTGGTGTGGGGACCGACTTTTTACATGCCAATCCGACGCATGGATCATCTTACTTTTTAGACAATTGGGTGATCAGCCCAAATTGCCCTAACCAACAACAATGAAAATTTGTTGAGTCCTCGCAGGATTCGAACCCTCGACCTCCGGTTACTAAGGCATACGCCCATACCACTACGCTACGAAAACAATTAAATAATATTAATGTCTTATTAAATAATATTATTTAGCCTTGAAGAGTTTGATTATTTTTTTAAAGTGGCAATAGATTATCTTAACAATAGTACGTAAAACTTAATTTTTACTCGAGGAAGCTACAAAAATAATGGTCTTCTTGTTAGAAGAATTGCATATTCTCCAGAGCTTTCAGTAACGTCCTCGTTAGAAAAGTACATGAATTTCAATTTGCATTTAACTTGATGTAGACGTCGTTGTTGTCGTCGCTTGGAACCGTCGTAATTTATTCAGTTAGCATGATTAAATTTATGAGCTTCTTTTTTCACCAAGGTTCGTGCAATTTCCATGTCAATATATTGACGTATAAAAAGAGCTATAGGTATAAATAACCAAAGTTAAAACCGAGGATTTCTTAATACGAATAATTAAAAATAAATAATCACAATATTCCATGTATTTCAAATTCAGTAATAATGTTAGATATATTTTATGGCAGGTGCACATTGAATACAGAAGAAATGGTGCGGCCCAAAGATACTATCATGATCAAGAGAAATAAATTACACAGGACATATTAATTAGAGCAAACCCCATATAATAACGTTATCAAAAGATGGGATCGGAACTTACATTAAGATAGTTTGCGGGACACAAAGATAAAGGAAAAATATAATAAAATGGATTACAAATACAGAAGAGTATACAATTATATAATAAAAAAGAATAAAACCTTTTTTTCACTTGAATAAACTTCATTCGTAAATAAAAAGTCTATGTGCATACAAATAAAAGTAAGCAAACATTTGGAGTATATAAGAATGTTAATTATGTAAATGTGACCCTTTTTGTTGCATTTTTTAAGAGAAATAAATAGTACAATTTTTCAATAAGTCTCTATTAATTTATAATTTATAATCTCTATTAATTTATAATACAATTGAGATTATTAAAATAATAAAAATCAAAAGGTTTTATAGGACAATAAAAATATGGAAAAGTGTTATAAAATACTAAAAATAATAAAAAGAATTACTATAATTACGTGACCACCCCTCTTAAGCAAGGGCAAGCTTTTAAATATGTCCAATGATCTTTATCGCTTTTTTCATCCATAGCCTTCCAGCAGTTTTTACGTGGAAGACCCATCTCGTTTTAGGTCTTCCTCTTTTCCTACGTCCTAGAGGAAAAAGTCCATGAAGTCAATCCGATTGTCCATCGATCATCGCACATTCTTCCCATGGCCTGCCCATTTTTTGTTTCTCCAGACATTTTTCTAGGTTTTTCACGTGGCGTAAATTTCCATGTTTGGTAAGCGTATGTAAGGCTAGGAAGTATACAATTATTCATGACCTTTCTCTTTAATTTTATGGGTATTTTGCGTTTTATAATTTCTTTTAGGCTCCAAACTTTTTTCTATATCATTTTTATTCTTCTTTCAATTTCTTGTTCGTTATTGTTATGGAGACTTGTTCTTTGAGGTAGATGTAAGTTTCGACATATTCTCGCACCCTGTTACCCAATTTTCTCGGTTTTTTGTGAATATTTGCAATAAGTTTCGTTTTACTCTAGTTTTTCTCTAAACCAGCCTGTCTGCTTTGTATTTAATGTAAAAGTATCGTCGGTGAATCTGAGGTGAGTAAAATGCTTGTAATTTATTTTTAGACCGAATGAATCTCACTTTATTTTACTTATTATTAACTCTAGTACTGCGATAATCAGATAAGAACGTGCTTTAGAAACCGGAGTTCATGGGTTTGAATCCTGCGGGGACTCAACAAATTTTCAGTGTTGGTTAGGGAAATTTGGCCTGATCACCCAATTGTATGGAAAGTAAGATAATCCAAGCGTCGGATGGGCATGTAAAAAGTCGGCCATGCGCCTCGTGTCGGTTATCCGACCCATCACGCTTTCAGAGTATTTTTGTAATAATGAAACAGGGAGTGCGCCAGTGTTTGCGCGTACACTTGTGCACTATGGTATGTCCTGCGTTGTTGGCTGATGTCTAAAATAAATCGGCCGGCGTAGTCGTAATCGACTGAAAAACATTATTATTATTTATAAATTTAAAACAAGTGTTAAACCTGTCAGTTATTTATCTATGTAAAATTATTCAATAGAAATAATTTTATAGACTATTTTAAACATTATTTTAAAACGAGTCTTTGGGATTATATATACAATTTACGACACGCAACGGATTTTATCATACTTGGAGCAAATATTTTCTTCTGTGTAAATGTAAGTCTGAGATTACACACCATTCAAACTTTGGGTCTTAGGAAGATTAAGAAGTTCTACTAACTATAGTCCTCGCAAAGGTTGAGTAGTTTACGAAGTCTATACAAAGATTAAGTGATTACAATTGAATAAAACCCAAAATCCATTGAATTTTTTAGAAGTATAAAATTATAATTTATTTATAATAATTTTGTGATATGTCGAAACGAGGTTTTTAATAGCTTTTCTCGGAGAATAGCCGAACATCGGTAGCGGTGGTGTGCGTACGTGAGGCTGATGATGATGATCATGATTTTTATTTATAATTAAGAAATAGTTAAACAATAAATATCATTTTCATTTATAAATAGCAAAAATAAAACTTTGCTCTCAATAAAATGTAATAGCTGTAATACATCTGAACCGTTTAGTTTTTAACACATTAATCTTTTTTTAAATAATAATAAATAGCATTTATTGAGTCCATTCTTTAACGTAAGCTAAGGCGTAACTATATTGCTTAGAAGGTTAAGGAGCTTATCATCAGATAAGCAATTTTTTTATTATACAGCTTAGGTGTATATAACACAGGATTAAAACCATATACCACATTTTAAATGAAAGAGAATTTTTATTAAAATATATTATGTATTAAAATAAAAAAAATCTTAGAAGTTTTGGTTTTAATTTTTTTATGTATGTTAGAATTTTATATATTTAAGTTAAAAAAAATACAAATTTCTGAACCGCAATTTTTTTGAAGTTATACTTCTTTAGGCGCGTTATGAAAAAATTATGAGAGTGAAATTTTAAGATGCGTGACACAAAATTAACAGTTTATAATGAAAACGGTGAAAATGTAATAAGGTCCATATTACATAGTGATAAGGTTGATTTTTGTGTAGTGATAATGGAGTTGTCGTTTTTATTTGCGATTGTTGTTGCATAATGTGCTCTATGAGTTAGGATTAAGGTTCGTTTTGGTATATATATATATATATATTATTAATAATACATTTTATATTATTTAAATTTATATTAAATAATCTATTAAATATATTATTATATAAATATATTAATTTTGTAATGATGTTTATTCAATTTGATATAATGGTAATAGTTTTATTCATTGAATATATCAACATTGTGATTTATCTCTGTAATACGTTTTAGATATGCGCCATCTAGTCACACATAATCAAAGCTTCTGATTTATAGTACCGCTGTACAAGTAAGCCAACATCTCTTAGGAATTCTACATTTTTAAGCAACAGATGGCGCTGAACTACCAGTTATATGATATATCAAAGTACGTCTTGTGAATCCATAAATTCCTAATCGAATTATTTTTGATTAGTTCTTGTAAATCTATCATCTTTAATTATCTTAATTATTTTTGATTGATATTACTTACTATTTGTGAATATTAGTGAAAAAATTGTGCTTATATACTTTTCAAGTGCTCCAATATAATTGAGGTTAACTATCCGTATGTATTATTTATTGTATTGTAATTAATTATTTGCATGCAATTAGAAACTATTTTTAATGATGCCAAAGTATAACTTCTCACGCGCGTACATAAGTACACGCACCCATTTTTATTTTTGCGTCTCGCTAGTCTGCACAGTCGTCTGTCGTCTGTCGTAGTCACAGTCGTCTGCACAGAGATTCTACAATTAAAATAATATAACAAAAAATATTTCAACAGTGCACAGAATATAATCACGCATTAAACTTGTCACTAATATTTAATTTATAAAATATAAACTGAAGAATAAAGGCCCTAAAGACTAAACACGTCATCATTTAAAAAAAAAAAATTCTTGCGTGTCGGTTTTAATATCTTTTAAGCAAACTAATTTGTTGGTAAAAATGAACTTTAGAAACGGGACATTATAACATTTTCTTTCATTGGCATAATTGGTGTACCATGTTTAGTATGCGCTTAAAAAATTCGTAAGAGCTCCACCCACTTCAACAAATTTTAACTTTTACCTCTTCTTTGAATAATATTTGCATAAAATTTACTTTAACCCAGTTCACAATGAGTGCTTTCAAATGTTTACTCGTGAAAATACTTCAGAACATAAAACAAGCGCTAAGAGATCGACGTAATCCGTTTTTGACCCTTAATATGATAATATTGCAATTGTATTCATTAAACATGAACAGACAGCTGTTACCTACGACTTCCTCCGCGTTGAATAGGTATATTAGTATGGATAATATAAATGAGATGTTTCCATTATGTGTATTATTATTTACACATTGACCATCGTCCCCATTTTAACTCCTAGTTAATGCCCGTACGGTTTGAAAGTCCAAAATTGCCAAAAAAATAAGCTAAAACTAAGCAAGGGCAAGCCTCCCAGCCCCCAGTGACGGCCCTGATGTTAAGCTCCGCCGCTAGCTCCGTTCGGCCGCAGAAGGAAGAAAAGACTCCATGCCGAATGTCCTTTCCTCCCGTGGCCTACGGAATACCGACACTCCTCTTACCTCGCGACTTCTCCTTGGCTGCAGAGGACAGGAATGGCAGCACAACTGCCGCCTACATCCCCATATGCCGCACCTTCCTAAGCGCATCCATATCGGGCTTGTTCAGCCCGCTTAGAGCAGCCTCCTCCACAACCGACCTTAATCCATAAGCCAGCCAAGTTCCTCTTAGCTTACCTACGGCGGAGCAGGCCACGCGTACTTAGCCCCACCGCTACGACAAAGCGTGCCCCTATTCGGGGGAAAACTTTCATCCCTTATTTCCGTTTGAACCACTTTTATCGCAATAAGTAAGAGCCATTATATATGTCCTCTCTTGGAATCTATTCTTAATATGTAAAAAATTCATCAAAATCGGTTCAATAGTTTAGACGTTAAACACAGACAGACAGACAGATAGACAGAAATCATTATTTTCGCATTTATGATATTATTCAAGATTAATTAAGCCTTTTAAACTACATGCGCAGCATCAGGCATCAGCTTAAAGAGCATGTAAAAAGACGTTCTTAGCAATCGCTAACATGAAATCCATAAATTTTATGTTAAGGCTTTCTTAATATGCTGCTTTTTATTTATAAAAAACGTAACGAAATTTTTTTCTCATTTCTGTTAACATAACAGTTGAAGGTTTCGGTATTTTGGGATCTGAAGTGGAGATGGTTATCCCGCCATCTATCGGCCGGCCCTAGTATTTTATTCTAGTATTGTGACTATTCCCTTAGTCGACTTTTTCGACACCCGCAGGAGGAAATGGGGAGGCTGAATTCTGCAGTGCCGTAATATATAATAAATAGTAGCCACACGGCCTACTATTATATAATTAATTTTGGTAACATTAGATACTTAGAAGAATTAAAATTCAAAACATCACCCTTTTTACAGGAGACCGTCTGGGTGGGTACCACCGCGGTGCTTGTTTCTGCCGCGAAGCAGTAGTGTGAAAACACTACTGTGTTCCGGTTTGAAGGGCACCGTAGCCAGCGTATTCACTGGGTAAACGAGACTTAACACCCTATGTCTCACGGTAGGCAGCGCTTTAGCGATTAGCGATACCACTGGTACTGCCAATGTCTATGGGCGTCGGTGACCACTTTCCATCAGGTGGCCCGACTGCACGTCTGCCTGCGTATGCCATAAAAAAAAATAACGAAAATTTTAACCAAAATATTAAAATTGCAATTACATATGTACGTATGAAAATAATTTTTGTCACAACAATCGAGAAATTGCTCCTTATCATTATGATTCATCATTCATCATTTACTAAGTAAGGGTTTTAGCTACAAAAAATCCTCTTTCTCAGTAAGGAGTTGCTTGTCGGCTTAATAGTTGATTAATGATTGGGTCACCAAAGCTTTAAGTGCTAAGGTCAAAAGGATAACTTTTCCTTTTAGTTAAAATGTTATTTATCTGTATATCAAATAAACTCTAAAAGTTTATTGAATAAATATTGAATCTTTAAACAATGATTGGAGAATTTAAATAAAGATTTTAAGTAGTAAGGGATAATTTTATTTTTCACTCAACAAACACTATCACATGGTCTACGGAGTCCAGACTCAAATAGAATAAACTCTAGTGATAGAAAAAAAATTAAAGGAGATAGGTAGGTCCGTTATTACAAGGGACCTACCTTTTGCAGAACGAAGGTACTCGTATAATAACTGCAGTGCCTATCTCTTCCGTAAATCAGAGTATAATCACTACCGTCTTCCGGTTTGAAGGGCTCTGATGCTATATCTATGGCTTTTACGCTGCTTTCCTTATTGACAGGGCAAGTTTCACTTGCTGCCAGATGAATGCCCTGCTCATTTCATCGATTTCGTCATTAAAGAAAGAAAAAGCTATCCTTTCTATCAGTTTAGAATGCTGCGGGTTCTAATACGCTAGATTGAGCAATTATAGTTCCTTTTATCTGTTGTCAACTTTGTGCAGTCATCACCGTCTCTAAGTACGCAAGGAAGTACTTAAGGTATTTCATACGTATTTAATTAAATTTGGAGACAGTTTCGCGTTATTATTAATGTGGTTTTAAACCTGATCTCATGCAATATTATAAAACTTATTAAAGTTCCCCTTCACTTGTACAGGTTTTCCTCTTTCGTCTGATTAACTATGATGAGTGATGATGATGACTATTACTTTGCCCGTGTTGTTGAATGCAGGTCATTTGTTAATTGATATAATTGATATTTCACATCATACTCACACATCATCAGCCTTTGATAGTCCACTGCTGGACATAGGCCTCCCCTAACACACCCCTATTTATTAGGGGGCTTTGGACCGTACCCCACCACGCTGGTCCAATGCGGGTTGGTGGGTGGACCGACTTTTTACATGCCCATCCGACGCATGGATCATCTTACTTTTCAGACAATTGGGTGATCGGCCCAAATTGCCCTAGCCAACTAGGAAACAACAATGAAAAATTGTTGTGTCCCCGCAGGATTCGAACCCACGACCTCCGGTTTCTGAAGCACACGCCTATACCACTAGGCTACGGAGGCAGTTATATTTTCGTATAAATTGTTGTAAAATTTTTCAGTAGCTGAATCTAAATTAACACCATAAAGCATTGATTCCCAATGGAATGCTTTTATTTCCAATCTTATTTTTTCGTAATTACCTTTGTAATAATTATACTGGGTCCGGTTTAATATAGGAAGTTCATTGACCTTTATCGACGTTATATAGAAAGATATAGCTTTATGATGAGCATCTTCTTAAACTAGTGGGTCACATCCCATGACGTGTGTATGGGAGTTGCAAAGTACTAAGTCTAAAATTACATTATTACTATTGAAAATACCGTTAAACAGATGTAAACCTACAAATAGAAGATTGTCCACGAAAAAATTACATCTGTCCGATGAATAATTTGACGCTGACAACTTCTCGCTGTCTGCATTCTGTTTCCAACTTATATTCGGCAAGTTAGTCACCGGTTATTAAATAGGTATCGTTCGGGTTAGAAAACATTATATTTGTTAGATTATCGCAAAAGTTATGGAGTTGTGCATCGAAAGAGTAACCATTATTTTCATCACATAGGTATAAAGTACATATTTGTAATGAGTATTTACAATTTTTACGGTGATCCATAGGTCTTCAGCGGACGACAACCAATCTAAACGTTGTGCAGAATAAAGGTCTCGTTTAACTGCTATAAGCACTCCTCCGCCTAATTTTTGACCCGTTTTAACGTAGTTACGGTCACGTCTCCATACAATATCGTATACCTATCATCAAACAGTTCGAGCTATTTATGCTATCAAGTAACCACGTCTCTGTTAGGCACAAGATGTCATAATTACTAATGGAAACATTTCTATAAAATTCGTTAGTCTTGACCTTAAGCCCCTTACGTTTTGGTAGTATATATTTAAAGCCATACCTTATGTTTATAATATTCAAAGTAATAGTTCTGAATAGTAAGGAGCATAATTTTGAAATTATAATTTAAAATTATCAAGCAAAGTTGGAATGGTTATAACAGCTAGAATCAGCCAGTTATAAATCTATCGTAAGCGTTAATATTTCAAGTTATAACTCATATTTACCATTATTATTAACACAATTTTTCATCAATATAGTATAAAACTCTGGGAAAAACTTGTTATCTACGAACTTCTAAAAAAGTAGAGAACTTCTAAGAAAAATTTCTTCGTATGAAAAACACCAAAATTACTTTAATGTATATTTTTTATCATAACAAATCAACATCCGACAACCTGTCAGCACTGCTACTGAAAACTAAAATGTAGTACATAAAGTTCGTTTTGTAAATTTTAGTTAATAAGGTATTGTAGCTATGACAATTGCTGGGTAAAAAGGTATACCACGTCTCAGGACGGCAATAACGTAGACGCAATGGTGAACGCAAAATTTTACTGTAAAAAATATTTTTTTTAACTTTTTACTTACCGTAGAAACTCATAGTGGCACACGGGTTAGTCAGTCAACTTGTTTGTTTACATTTTATGTGAGTTTACGTTTATACTTTTAAAAGCACTCCATGTTAACTAATAAGGAGCATATTTTAGACGAACTTTACAAAATATAATTATGAGCCTCATGAATAATTTATTGTTGTAAACGCGACAAAAACGGTAAAACTGCGTTTGTGATTTTAACCACTTAGAAACTTTATTTGTTAAAAACCAAAACTTATTACAAAATCTTAGGTTTTGTTTTTAATCTTTACAAACTTAACTTTTACTAAAATTGAACTTTTCCTGTAATAATAATAAATAAAAAATATTAAATGTATACAACATTTCTTAACAAATAATTACACAAAAAAAAAACATTTGCCTTTGTGAACTTAAGGTCAAATTAACAATGATGAAGCAATTTGTTCTTTATGAACCTCTATTTGCTTCATAATTTTCATTTACTAGAAACTTGTATATTATTCCTATACCTAAATCAGAATAAATAACTTACACCTTACATAATATGCATTAAATAAATATATTTTATTACGTTATTGAATTCGCAAGCAAAACATCTTAAACCAAAGAGAATAATTTTAAATTATACATTTTGGCAAATAATCGTTTTCATTACCAAATAACATTGAATCATACAACTAAGGGATTAATAAAATATTTATATTTTAGTACCTTGTATAGAGTAAGCGACCTATAGAAGGAAATAAATGGGAATATATTGGACTGCATCAATAATCCGTCTTATGTCAAAGGATTATCCCTCAACAATATATTCTCCAAAATTGTATTATTATGTTGGAATAAGCAGTGAAATTATAACATTTAAAAGATAATATTTTGTTTTAAACGTTTTTTAAACGCAAAAATACTTGAATTTATTGTGTTGTTTTAAAAATGCTAAATACAAACATCAAATTCTTTAATGGAAATAAAATTTTTGATATATTAATATGATAGAACTAAAACATAGATAACGTTCTTAATGATAGAACTAGAAGTGTAAAAAGAAGAAAAGAAAAACTTATTTACTCTCGTAAGCGACATTAATAAAAACTTTCATTAAACAGCTTAGCAGTCGTATCCCGCTCACTATACGATTCAGAAAATTTAGCCTAGTTGTCGTTTTTTATAATGCAATAGTTTCGTGCATCAACTGCGATACTGATTGTACTATTTTAAGCTTAAGTGCTCAGCTCTCTGTCGTACGTTTTAAGAAGTTTGTTTACCATCTATACTCTCCGATGCACCGCAGTTTTAATCGGATCAAAAGCATTACTGCATTCAGCATGCTTAGAAATTCCATTGTTTTATTCGTAACTACATGCCTGAAAATAAGACGGTTCCAGCTCAGACATTCTTTATTCAAATTAGGCTCTGTTGAGCTTTTATGTACGTTAATCTACTTCGATTACATGGTCATATATGTTTTTAAGATAACATGAATTTTATTTTAGATGTTTCCAATTATTTAATAGTAATAGCAATTTTCAATGAATCATTAAAGGTGAGCGTTACACATAAAATATGCAGATGACATGTTATTAAATAATATAAGCCAAAGTGATTGTTGTAAGAAAAAATAATTACTTACATTTTTGTCATTGAGTTGAGATTTGACGTTTCTGCAGATCATTCTGTTTCTTAACAGATTCATGTAAGATATGAATAAATTACAGGAGTTAAAAATTACTTTTAATTATTAGCTTCGCAAGCAAGCCCTCGTAATATATATTTATATAATAATGGCTACTATAAATTATTCTCATCAGATTGATATTTGCAATTAGCTTATTTTGGTCGATCTAATGAACTGTATAATTCTTCAACCGATCACAATATAAATGGTAACAACATGTTATACAACACTTCCTTTGGTTAGAGTCCATAATTGCAGTGCATGACGGAAAAATTACGATCGTCGCAGTCGGGTTTTGATGTCTATTTTACTTGATACAATGCCCTTTCCATCAAAGCTGTAATGTTTCCATACTACTGCTTTGCAGTTGAAATATCAAATATGTGGCAATACTTCTCTAGTTATTATATGTAAAAGAGGACTTATTTTTTTTTAATAATAATACTTATTGTTAATTAAATCTAAAAAAAATAGACAGAGTTTGGGAGAACTTTTATGCCATTAGTGGGTAAATAATAATAATAAAAGATACAAAAATTTAAAACATTATGTAACGGCTAATATATTCTTATAAAATAACAACAGAAATTGTATATTAATTATCTTATAATTTTTACAAAGGGGCTTGTAATAGAAATTATCATAATCCAAAAAAGAGGATGCTTCTAAAGCTAGCACAATTTTCGGATCCAATCGGGTAGCTTTACATAATAATATTATTTGTTTTGTAAAACATACCTTTAATAATAATAAAATAGAGTACTGTACTCGGGCCTTAGATGATTGTGTAATTTTTTAGGACTGCCAAAAAGAGAGCAATTTCAGTGCAGATATTCAGACTTTTTCTTTTATGGATCTTTTAGAATTCGATACCTTTTTAGACTGCAATTCCAGGTCGAGATTATAAGGCAAGATACAAATGCTCTCTTTAATAACTACTTAATTACCCATGTTAAGAATAAACTAACTCTGAAAAAATTGACTCAAGGGCATTTCATAAAAAAAATCGAAATAAAAGCATGTTTTTAAAAAAGATAATTACTTTTAATATTTAAATTTTTATAATAGCCTTAGTAAATGAAAAATCTAAAATGTTTCTACTTCAGTCTCTTCAACTTGTATCAATATTCTCATGGAGTAAAATGAAAACATCTTTATATCGAATATAAATCATAATGTAGTACACGTACAAAGGAATACTTGATATTGCCTCTACACGACGTTATCATATGTAAATAAAAGATAGAAAAGCCTCACTATTTCGCAAATGATTCCATGCGATGTGCGTTAGTGATTTTCGAGTTTAGAGCTTCTTACGTGAATAATAGATTAACACAATCCGTTATTCACGTTAGAATTTGTGGAGAATTTCCTTATATATTATGATATTATATTTATTAATATAATGACATCCGATATTCATAATACAATGTTTTGTTTCGGTAATATAGTACATATTTAGACATTACTTTGAGAGTTTTAAAAATCATCATCATCATCAGCCTTTCATAGTCCACTGCTGGACATAGGCCTCCCCTAATACACCCCTATCCATTAGGAGGTTTTTGGACCGTATCCCACCATGCTGGTCCAATGCGGGTTGGTGGGTGGACCGACTTTTTACATGCCCATCCGACGCATGGATCATCTTACTTTTCAGACAAATGGGTGGTCGGCCCAAATTGCCCTAACCAACTAGGAAACAACAATGAAAATTTGTTGAGTCCCCGCAGGATTCGAACCCACGACCTCCGGATTCTAAAGCACACGCCTATACCACTAGGCTACGGAGGCAGTTAAAAATCATACAATGTATGAATTTACTGATCGACTTTTCTGTAACAATTACGGCATTTAGATGCTTTTAAGACAAGGAATTTAAATTTCACACCATATTGTATTTAATCGTCGTCTACCAAACTGTCCCTATTTAAAGTGCACAAACACCAACATGGCTCAATATCACTACCACTAACGACTAATTGACACATAGGCTTACTACATCACTACGCTGTTTATTTAACAATTCTCTTATATAAACTAAATGAGAATTTATTTACAAATTATCAGCGTTGTCAAAATATATATAATGATAGATGCAAAAAGTGACTTTTTTGACCGACCTCCAAAAAAGGAGGTACTGAATTTGTTCGGTTTTTTTTAATAATACGTTACCTCGTTGCTCCGCTCCAACTACACCGATTTCGTTCAATCCTTATTCAAATGATATGTAGTAGCTGTCTTGAGGTCCAATTTTTATTAATAATTTTGTGAAAAGTAATTAAAAAGATATTTATGAAATTAGGAAAATTTCAGCGTCAAGAATCACAACCTCGCACGATTAAAATGCAAACGCTGGCTCAATTATACGAGATAGACTTAAACTATGTTCTACATAAGTGTATTACTTAATTTAGACTACAATAAGTAGCGTATAATTCATGGATATGAAAAAATAAAAGACACAAAAAGGTACTTTTTTCTTAGTTATAAATTTTGCGGGAATAGAGCTTAAAGAAGCAAACAGCTAATGCGACAAGTAAAAGACCCTAAAGATGTTGCGTCTCTAAAATGCGGAAGTCGGTTGATAAAATTCTCCTGGACACGCTTAAGTAATAGAAACTTCACGTAGTTTCTTGTTGTTCGTATACCTTTTTAGTTTAATAGATTAAACCCGGACCTAAGTACCGTAGTCTGAATAATATGTTTAAATAATATTTAGAGTAAGTTGCAAATTTAGAGTGTGTGAGTGTATGTTGATAGCGGTCTTAAGATACATATACTGATCAGTAATTCAAAACCAATAAGCACAGCAACGGTCTGTCTGCTTTCTTAATTGAAATTACTTATAATTACTTGTATATTCATTTATACTTTTTTGTTTTTTTTTTAATTTATTATTAGTAGAATACGAGGGCAGCACTAAAAGTATCGGGAATGGAATATTTTCACTATTCCTGTCATATTAAAATCTTTGTTTTTATTAAATCGAATACCATTTATTTATTTAAAAGAAGATTCTCGATGT
This sequence comes from Lamproptera curius, assembly GCA_029286875.1. NCBI lineage: Eukaryota > Metazoa > Arthropoda > Insecta > Lepidoptera > Papilionidae > Lamproptera > Lamproptera curius. The sequence continues at coordinate 185,683 of JAGSMT010000274.1, read as the reverse complement.
TATCACAAGGTCTTGGCAAACTTTTTTAGTCGTTAAGAAAATGGAATTGACTCGAAAAAATTTAAGAGCGATAATTTATTATGACTTTCGAAGTGGTTTAACACAAAAACAGTATGATGACGGGATGATTTCTGCACTTAGTGATGAAGCCCTTCAAAACCACAATTTATCGCTGGTTTACTAAATTTCAACGTGGACGTATCAAGCTCAGTGATGATCCCCGTCAAGGTCGTCCAAAAACTAAAGTCACACAAGAAAACGTTGATGCTGTGCGTAAGCTGATTGAGGAAGATCGACATGTTACATACCGCTAAATTCAGGCAACAATAGCGACTCTCCCTCTTGAGGGACAAAGAACGATTAATTCAGAATTTGTTTGCCAAAGGTCGTTTCTGAACTCCGCAAAGAGAACTGTTACCGCCGTATCATCCTTCATCACGACAATGCGAGTGCTCACACCGCGCACAGAACAAAAGAGTTTTTAGAACAAGAAAACAAAGAATTATTAGATCATCCCCGACCTGAGCCCTAATTATTTCTTTGCTTTCCCTAAAATAAAGAACAGAGTGCGTGGTCAGAGATTTTCATCACCTGAAGAAGCTGTGGACGATTACAAAATGGCTATTTTGGAAACCAAAACTTCCGAATGGAATGGTTGCTTCAATGATTGGTTCTATCGTATGAGAAAATGTGTCAAATATCGCGGAGACTACTTCGAAGAGCAATAAATACATTTTTAAAAAGTAATGTTGTGCCACTTCCTTTATTCCCGAAATTTTCAGTGCCACCCTCGTATATGTCGGAATAGTTAGCAATTTAAGTAATAAAAACATTTATGTAACCCCAGGAAAGTTGCTGTACACTCTAATAGTAAAGTTTTGTTGTAACTTTAATATAAGTTACCATAAAGATAGAATACTTATTAAAATGCGATGTTATAAAATAGGCTAGTCATAAATTGCTATTTTCCCTTACGTCCTATATTGGTTAAGTTGGGATATTGGACCTTCATATCATCCGTAATGTAATTTACATTGCAAGCCCGCTTTTTATAAGCGTTAGTTCTCAGATTTTGGATCCAATATAATGATGAAACTGGTTAGACTTTCATAAAAAATTTTAATTCATATTGTCAGATTTGAGATTGTTAAATAAAATAATAGTATAAAATATAAAAAAAAAATATGTTTGTGTTATTAAATAGGATTAAAGTAATATAAGAAGTCATGTTTGTAAGATATTTTATGTACATATTTATGTAACGGTCTTATCTGTCAGAAATATGCCATGTTTTAAGATTCACATTTAACATACAAAATAAATGGAATACACCTCTATTTAAATTGGCGCAAATCTGTAATTAAAATTCTTACAATCAATATTTATTCTTTCTAGTTTGAGTTACTCAAACATTTATTTAAATAATTAAAATTTTATCATAAAAAAATAAGACCGATTTCAAACAGTAAATTTTGGGCAGAATAAGACGGTAACAACTCTGCAAGTAACTATTCCGCCAACTATTTTCGCCACTGCATTGTTTAACTCTTATATCTTTTAAGATATTTATTTAATCAAAATGTCGGTTATATGCAAATATAATGCAGATTTCTTTTAATTAATTAACTTTTCTGTTAATTTACACTATATCACCTTAAATGAGCTTTCATTATGCCTGAATGCAATTTGTTTCAATGTTTTCACATTAAAATGGTTATTATGGGTTATTCTCAGTACATATATACATGTTCTCTATATAATGTAATATAATATTAATTAATCTTTATTTATTATAATATAAATTAATAAGTATTATAAATAACTAACTGAAAACGGGTATTTTATTAGTACAGAAAATACGCAGTAAATGGCGGTTAATTTATGCAAGTATAATAACAAGGTACATAACCTTGTACATTAAATAATAAATTTATAAAACTTTTAATGCTCAAATGGACATTTAATATAACTATACATATACTACTGCAGAAGGATTATTATTCAAGTTCCATCATTTAGTTTGTCTAAAAATATATTGACTATTAATGAATGCTAGATACTAATGCACAGTTACTTTATCACGCGCTGTAATTTATTGTCAGTTTTAACGAATCTTATTAATTTACGTATTAAGTGTTTTTAAATGCGAATCTTCTTTTGAGGATGAAGTTGATCAGAATTTGAAAATAAAAATCTAAAACTAGACCATTTCTGAATTCAACAATTTCAACAAAAAGTCGCAACGCTTCATAGTAAATGCGAGATTTGTGAAGTTGAAAAAAGTAAAATAACAATGGCGTCTTCTAGTCTCTTTACGGCATTTCTATCAGCTACAAAAATCAAAGTCAAAGTCCAATATCTTTATTCAATATGGAAGCATTACATTTTCTTATTGAATGTTAACAAACTACCACCGGTTCGGAAATGGAAGCCTCTGACCTGGGAAGAACCTGTGTAAGAAACATAGCGGGACATTTAATTCCCCTTTTTAATAAATTTTACAAAATTTGTGAATAGAACATCATATTTTAACAGTTTGTTACAGCCTGGAGCGATCAGTTACAATCCAGTAGTATGAAACCTATTCAAATTTATAGAGATGGAAGACAGGGTGACGTTATATCCCCGAAACTCTTCACCGCTGCATTGGAAGACGCTTTCAAACTTATAAATAAAAAAAGGTTGAGGTACAAGCATCAATGGCGAGTGCATCACCCACCTTAGATTTGCCGACTATATAGTCATCGTGGCGGAGTCGTTAGAGGACCTAAATACCTATGCTCAATACCCTCAGCGGTGTCTCCCAACACGTGGGCCTTAGAATAACGCAGCCATCCGCAAAAGATCCGTGGTAACCGATAAAGCCCGCAGGATTAGCAAGCTGTATTGGCAATAGGCCGGCCACATAGCTTGTACAAATCATTACCGTTGCAGAAGAAAGGTTCTCAATTGGCAGCCTCGTACTGGCCATCGCAGTGTCGGACGACCTCTCCACGAGATAGAGTAACGACCTGTGCAAATGTGCAGGAGGTCGGTGGATGCAAGTGGCACAGGATCGTTCCTCTTGGCCACTTATAGCCTAAGTTCAACAATGGGTTCCGACAGGCTGAAACGACAACGACGACGAACTGTTCATTACCAGGGTGTGCTATCTATTAAGTATTCATTACAGCAATAATATTCTTTAACACACAAACGTTCCTAAACAATATTTTTAATTTATTTACAGATAAAGCTCAACTTTTCTGAGATTTTTTTGTAGAAGAGTAATACATTGTCCTATGAAAGATTCTATTGTCTAGTTTTTGGAAGAACAAAATTATCCTTATTCCTAGTATTTATATTATGAGTGTCACAATGTTTTACAAATTCATTATATTGTTTATGAACATACATTTTATTTTGTAATATGTATTGAGAAAAAACAGTCGTGACATTGATTTCAATAAATATTTTTCTTAGCGATTTTATGGGACCCAGGTTATAGACTGCTCGAATCGCTCGCTTTTAAATTACGAAAATAATATCTATATCAGCCGCGTTTCTCCTACAGCATCAGCAAATAATACAATCTCGTTATTGTTCTCAACCTGGTGTGGTAGGTCATTAATATAGACCAGAAATATAAAATTCCCCAAAATAGATTCCTGTAGGACCCTCATTCCTACTGGAGCCCCGGGAGATCTCATGCTGTTCGCATCAACTCTCTGAGTTCGATGGCTCAAGTACGAAGTCAGAAGGTCAAGTGCGGCATTTTTGATCCCCTAATTGTTTAATTTCCTGACCAAATTACGATACTATACGCAGTGAGCATCGTGTAATAAGTGCTTTGGTTAAGCCACAGAAGACGCTTAAAGCATCGTGTGACCCTTCCCATGCTTCAAATATAGTTTAGTTTTAAAAGATAGGCACCTGCATTGGTGGTAGAACGACCCCGTGTAAAACCATATTGTTTTTATTAAATATACTATGGTAATTAAAAGGTATAAGTAATTGGTTTACAATTATTTTCTCAAAAATCTCACCAAACGTGTATAAATAGGCCTAAAGTTATTGGGGTCCGTAATACTGCCTGATTTTAATCTCCAGATGTTGTGTGAAATTTAGCCAAAGCTTGCCTAAATTTACACCTAAATAAAGTTGAAGCCTCTAAGTAACTTTCAAATCCCGTAATCACTCGCTTTTTTAATCCTTCCAATAAGGCTTTTATGCATTGTGATATTCGGATATGTTTATATGTTGTAGTGTAAAACGGCACCAACATGCAGTTTTCAGGATACATTTCGCAGTTTAAAGGGCTTTATAAAGAAAGGAAACAAAAGTTTTCATTATTAATATAATCCTTGTTGTCTAGTATAAATATAACTGATCCGATAGTGATTTAAATATAATAATTATCATGGTCACAGACAGCAAGATTGTAATTATCGCTAGTTTTATTTTTTGTAACTATTCGAAACTAAATATAGGCCTCAGACATTCGAAGTACTATCACACTTACTTTATCGCGCTGATTAAGAAAATTTCGACCTAGCTTTAAGTTAAATTACTATGTGTCATTATTTTTAACTGACGCATCTCCACTGAATGCTTTACAAAAATGTTGTATTAAAAAGTTTTAAAGGTAATATTATATTTTATATCATATTAACGTTAATTATTAAATCGGAACTTTAAGTAACGGGATTGATATACCAGTGCCTCTTACAGGTATATACATCACTTCCGTTTCTCGGCCATAGGTGAGTTCAGCGAGAATTCTGCTTACATGTGGAAGACATGTATTCACTAAAAGATTTAAGATATGTATTACAATAATATGTATTTAGTGAAGAAGTTTCAATAATACCTAATACAAGCAGGAATCTTTGCCCGTTGCAGATAATAGAACCTGGGTCAGCTGGTAACAATATAATCAATTACAGAATTTGGCAAATCAATAACGTGAAAATTAATTGGCAACTTAAACAATTGTGGTTTAATTTCTATTTGTTTTCATTCAGTATTATCCTTTAGCGATATTTGAATTGATTGAACGTATTTAATTAAAAAATAGTGAGCAAATTGGAATAATGGAAATGAATCAACTGATTGAAGCAAGAACTTTGCTAACTTGTTTGACTTTTATTATAATTAAATTGTCCTAGTAAAATATAACTCTATTATTAAACAATATTACTCTATTATTAACACTGAATGTTTACAAAATTAATATTTCAATTGGAACAAATTAATTATTTTATTACGACCATATGTAAACAATTTTTGGAGTAAAAATCTCCTGCTTGGCATTGTCGCATTGGCTCTTATTTTACAAGGTCGTGCTTTCGAATACTGCTGGAAAACAACTTTGTGTTATCGTTGTTTTCTGGTCGGTTAGGAAAATACTTACCAAATTGTGTATAAAATAAGATGATCCATGTTTCCGATGGGGCATTTAAAAATCAGCCTCAGTCATTAAAACCACCTTTGAGAGTCGTTAGATGTTATTGACTCAAATGTGCTGACAACTGATTCATACATCAAATGCATTTTTGTGCAGCCTAGTTTTTATGCCAGTTGCTCTGTGTAAAATTGTTTTTGACTAAATCTAGATGAATTAGAAGCTGATTACATGATAACCTGGTAAAGTGGCTACAAGAAAAATTTATGATTGGTCACCTCGGTGCGCCCCAGGCTTTAAGGATACTCCGTATTTCTCTGGGTGTGTTGTGTTACCTTGAACTTTGTTTTTGTGGTTTAAGCCACCGTACCAGAGCAAACGGCGCCACTTTACTCTCAAGCCGTTCTAACTCCAAGCAGTTCCTTTAATTAAGTCTTCGGGCACAAGCAATAGAAAATCAACGATGTTTATTGTAACACCTTATTACAGAACAATCACAATGTAACATACAAACGACGTCGTTCTTTGCTCTATAGTAAGAACCTTCTTCCTAAACTATATTGATATCTTTGATTTAGTCTTGAAGACTTTGATTATTTTTTAAAGTGGCAATAGATTATCTCAACAGTAGTACATAAAACTTCATTTTTACTCGAGGAAGCTACAAAAATAAGTGACTATTTGTTAGAAGAATTGCATGTTCTCCAGAGTTTTCAGTAACGTCCTCGTTAGAAGAGTACATGAATTTCAATTTGCATTTAACTTGATGTAGACGTCGTTGTTGTCGTCGCTTGGAACCGTCGTAATTTATTCAGTTAGCATGATTAAATTTATGAGCTCCTTTTTTCACCACAGTTCGTGCAATTTCCATTTAAATATATTTTCTATATAAAAAGAGCTATAGGTAAAAAAAACAAGTTAAGACAGATAATTTACTAACACGAATCAACCAAAAAAATATAAATCACTATATTTATTTCCATTATGTATAATAAATTTAGTAATAATGTTAGATTTATTTTATGGCCACTGATACATAACGAAGAAATAGTGAGGTCCAAAGATAATATAATTTCATCAAGAAAAATAAATTATAGATGACATATTAATAACAACAAACCCCATATAATAACGTTATTAAAAGACAAAATCGGTTATTTGAACATAAAAAATATTAAGATAGGTGGCGGGACACAAAAATATTAAAAGGAAAAATTTATTTAAATGGATTACAAATACAGAACAGTATAATTATCTAATAAAAAAAAAAGCCTTTTATTTCACTTAAAACTTTTTACTTGCGAATGAAGGTTTCATTCGTAAGTAAAAAGTCTATGTAAATACAATATATGAATGTTAATAATGTAAATGTGACCCTTTTTGTTGCACTTTTTTAAGACAAATTAGTAGTACAATTTCTCAATAAGCCATATCTATTAAACTATAATAAAATTTTGATTAGTAAAATTATAAAAATAAAAAGGTTTTATAAGACTATAAAAAATAAGGAAAAGTGTTATAATATGCTAAAAATAACAAAAAAATTATTAAATTTAATTACGTGAACCCTCTTTACCAAGGATAAAGACCTCCTTCTGATGAAAAAAATCGAAAAAAATCTTATTATAAATAATTTCAATCTAAAAAATGTGATAACTGCAATTTGTTTCAATCAAAAAGTAGTTTTTTTTTTATGCTAATTGCATTTATGCCATTATATATAAATATTAATGTAAATCGTACTATTAAATGCATGATACTTTATTTTGATTGCGTTATTCTATACAATATTTTTGAACACATTGATCTTATCATAATACCTTATCCTCAATTTTAATCACTTTGTCATTAGTTTTTTTTTTTTCCTAAGATTTCTTCATCGTTAGATTCGTCAAACATCTCCGATTCTAGGAGATCTTCGAAATCTACATGACTGACCTTCTTTCTCTCTAACATTATTTCCAGACTGCGTTGGTCCACAATTTCTTCTGAAACTTCTCCGTAGGATTCTTCTTCAATATCTGAGCAATTTTCGGAACTATTGATGGGCTACAATTTTCCGTAGGTCACACAGGTATATAATTTATCTGAAAATAGTTATATAATAGGCATCTACGCATATATTTTAAAGAAGATTCGACTCGACAACTTTCTCCAAATATTGTAGATGTCTTATAAAATATTAATTTTCTTAGCTTATTTGTTTGTTAATTATAGTAGTATATTTGATTTGCTATTTTTTTATTCATGTAGCATGTAATCTAACGTTTTTCGGGTAATCAAAGTGTAAATTTTAATAAATAGCTCAAAATTATTTATAATAACGAGTAAAATTCGAGATTTTTCGATTTTTGCATTTTCTGAGACCTACCTAACATACATTTTCTTTTTTACCATCGAAAAATCAATCATCGGAGAATTCAACGCACAGAAATCATCCTAACTTTTTGAAAAAAGCTGATATTTTGAAGGGTAAAATTTTTATCGATATTAATTTAAAAACAGGTAAAAAAATAAAGTATTTTAAATTATTGTTTCTTTAAAAAATCTTTGTTTGTTTATCGAATTTTATATTATTACAGCGTATTTGGTTTATAAAGTATGTGGTGATAGCGGAGATGAAATTCCATGTCGTCTCAACGTAGAATTCTTTGTGAGATAGTTGTAATGAATATTTTCACTATTCCTGTCATATTAAAATCTTTTTAATTGCAAACGCCTTGGTCTTGAAAATCGAGTACCATTTATTTATTTGAAAAAAGATTAGATTATTAGAGTGTTTTTTTATTTCCATAGATAACGTTTCTGAGTTCTTTCGGTGATTCAGAAGCTTTAAGCTCCTTTTTTTGTTTATCCTTTTCTCTGGTTTTGTTTGAGTTCTAGGTAAGTGTACATCTTTTCTGTCTCGTCTCTTGTTTAAAATAATAAGTTTTTCATATTTTACTATCGCTCCATTTCTACTTTATTTTTCAGATCGATTTCCTGCGTTTTTTAAGATTTTCTAAGGGAAAATCTATTTTCATGTTCTTCAGCTCCGAAAAATAGTGAATTTTTCTGTTCATAATTCTTTACATAGAATGTATTTTATATTTTTGTAATTAAACTTCGTTCAAACTTTTCATTATTTAACTCTAAGCTGGTAAACTTCTCATTAATATTTGTTATTCTTACATTGTTAATCCTTCTTTCATACTTATTACATCTGTTTTCGTTGTCTCATTTTTTCCTGCATAGTCTTTAGCATACTTTTAATTTCCTCTTTATTTATAACACATGACTGACCTCTTTAGCAGAAAACAATTGAGATTTCAACTTTACTATTCGCCACTAGATGGTGTTTAAGTGGTATTACTTCATCAGCGAGCTTGTTAAGTATTGTTTCTAATTGAGGGTAGGATAAATCACGTAAATAGTAATCACTTTTCTTAGTTATACTTTCCTTGTTTATTGTCTAGTGATATTTTACAGCCTATACACTATATGTTTGAGTTAAAAACAGTTTGTCACTATGGTATATACACTATTCTTTAGTTTTACACACTCATAACAAATTTTAAACCGTTAAAAGTATTTTTAATTGAATTTTAACACAGAGCCGAAACCAATTCAATTCCAATTATATAATACTAACTACTTACTTTAGTGGAGTTTTTTGCTGCTTCTGTTATTATTATTTTTATGAACATCCTTGTAATCTGTATGTTAATTAACAGTATATTGAACGCTTATTTTTATTCCTTTTTTGCTAGCGATTATTATTTATCAAACAATATTAAAATTTAAAAACAATTTTAATGTTAAATTATTCAACTGTTTACGAGTCAAAAATTTGTACGTAAATAATAATATATAGAAACTAAATAGAACCCTTAACATTGAAGAATCAAAAATTAAGAATTTTTTTTGTTTTCGTCTCGTCGTAAGTAAATCACTATTTTGCATTCATTCGCAATAAATTAATTTTGAAGACAACTATTTATCTCTTAAGACACATTGAAACTCTTACAAAGGCTAAATTAAAAAAAAATAAGAAATTTAATGAGATGTAAGTGTACAAATGATAAAAAAATTAATCCAAGATAATAGAAAAATATTAGCCTGCTTGTTGAGTCAATTATATAAACATTAAATATCTCGTTAAGTACCTTTTTAAAAACAATATCATTAAAAAATGTGCTACATATCCTTTGGTGATTAGGCAAAACATGCTCTTTCTTCGTTGTTAATATTAAGATTAAACGATACACATCTATGGAGAAGATTGTTCCATACATAATACATATCTGATGGACTCTTGATTGCCGCTGTGATGTGTCCGAAACGGCATTATGTAGACCATTCATAAACTCCTTAAGTAATTTCATTAGCAATAAGTTCTACTTTCAGCCGACACAGACATTCGGAGTTTTATGAGCAAGCGCAAATTGTGTTAAACAAAATAAATTTTATGAAAAAAAATTGACCAGCTTTAAACACCGTATAACCATTTCACACATTATAAGAATGTAACAACATGCTCTCTGCACAAAACTACCACACGATTTCTGCCACCGCATCTTAAATTTCTGATATATTTAAGCTATTTAATTTAATCCCTTCTCAAAGAAAAGTCCTTTAGAACGATATAAGCATCTGTTTCATCGTCATTATTATCATCAGCCTGTGTTAGTCCACTGCTGGACACGCCTTTTCCATTAGGAACTCATTGGTATCATATCACGGTTGTCCAATGGGGGTTGGCGGTAGGACCGAATTTTTACATGCCCATGGGCAAAAAAAGTAAGATAATCCCATCTTACTTTTCAGCCAATTGGGTTATCTGCCCTAATTGTCCTAACCTACCAGAAAACAACGATAACATAAAAGTGTTTTCCCGCGGGATTCAAACCCACGACCTCCGGTTTATAAAGCAAGGGTCAATACCACTAGGCCACGGAGGCGGTTTACATCTGTTTAGTCACTACTAGTAAAGGAAAAGGTTTCTTAGCGATTTTTTTTCTATCTTGGTTAACCTTAAAAATATAGTTTTTATAATATTAATTTAAATTTAATATAGTAGTTTCTTTCTTCGTTATTTTTTAACAATAGTTTGCAAATGTAAATCGCTATTATTTAAACCTTGAATTGTTCAAAAAACTTTATGGCATGAATATATATATTAAAAATTTAAAACCAAAGCTTTTATTACAATTTATTATGATTATTTTATTATAGGTAAAATTTTAACAAAAAACAAATAATTTTTAAAAAACCGTAGGGTAATCTATTTACTCCGACTGCCTCCGTAGCCTAATGGTACGGGCGTGTGCTTTAGAAACCGGAGGTCGTGGGTTCGAATCCTGTGGAGACTCAACGAATTTTCATTGTTGTTTCCTAGTTGGTTAGGGCATTTTGGGCTAATCACCCAATTGTCTGAAAAAGTAAGATGATCCATGCGTCAGATGGGCATGTTAAAGTCCACCCACCAATCCGCATTGGACCAGCGCGGTGGGATAGATCAAACCCTAATGGATAGGGTGTATTAGGGAGGCCTATGTCCAGCAGTGGACTCAAACAGGCTGATGATGTATGGTTGTGGTATAACACAGGATTAATGTGTTATATGTAGCTGTACCACCTACGTGATATAATAAAAAATTGCTTATCTGATGCTAAGCTCCTTAACTTTCTTATCTGCGATATTATTCCTTAGTTACGCCTTAGCTAACATTGAAAAATGAACGAAATAATTGCTATTGGATATTATTGGAAACCACAACCATACTGCATTTTAAATGGAAGAAATTGTTATTAAAATATAATAGTTTTTATATATTTTAAATATAACCTACGTAACTCATAACAATCATTGCTGTTGGCTGAGATATTATGTATTAAAATATATCGAATAAAAAAAATCATGTAGGAGTTAAAATTTTAATTTATTACCTATGTATTTTAGAATTTTATGTATTTAAGTTAATAGAAAATACAAATTTCTGAAACTCAAAATATTTTTTTTTTTTTGAAGTCATTTAGCACTGACTATTGTACTGACACACTACAATTAAAATAATATAACAAAAAATTATTTCAACAGTGCACAGTACCTATATAACCACGCATTAAACTTATCACTAATAGTTAAATTATAAGATATAACCTTAAGAAAAAAGACCCTAAACGATAAACACGTCATCATTTAAAAAAAATATTTCTTGTGTGTCGGTTTTAATACCTTTTAAGCAAACTAATTTGTTGGTAAAAATTAACTTCAGAAACGGGACATTATAACATTTTCTTTCATTGGCATAAGTGGTGTACCATGTTCAGTATGCGCTTAAAAAATTCGTAAGAGCTGCTCCACCCACTTCCACAAATTTCTACGTTTACCTCTTCTTTGAATAATATTTGCATAAAATTTACTTTAACCCGGTTCACAATGAGTGCTTTCAAATTTTTACTCGTGAAAATACTTCAGAACATAAAACAAGCGCTAAGGGATCGACATAATTCGTTTTTGACCCTTAATATGATAATATTGCAATTGTATTCATTAAATATGAATAACTATCTGTTACCCACGACTTCGTCCGCGTTGAATAGGTATATTATGTAGTATGGATAATATGAATGAGATGTTTCCACTATGTGTTTTGATAATTGGAGGACAGTTGTGTTTCTACAACACTGACACACTGAAAGAACTTAGCAATTATTCTTGATATGTCTGGAAAGACAAAAAAATGGGACTCGACAAGATATATCCACGCAAAGTTTAATAAAAATTTTAATTGGTCCAAAATACAAGGCTCTTATTGTCAAAATCGATAATCGATGCGATGTTTGTGCGAGTGCCACAGGTTTTGGAATTTGTTGTTAGACTTTGTTTATATTAATTCTAGTTCTTATCGAATCTTAGGTCTAACTGTAATAAACCATTTTATCATCTGGGCATGCATGTAACTAGTTTATGATCTCCTGCTGCATAGACTAAAAACTAATTAATTGTCTGTAAAAATATTCCCTTAATTAAATATTATTTAATTTTTAACTTTATTTTTACTATTCTTTTAATTATGATCTCCATTTTAGTCTCACAGCCTGAGAAATAAATCCGCTAATTTGCTTGACAGTCGGGGTTGCTGTCGAATTATTTTTACCTCGGTGGAACGTCTGACGAAAATTTTTATTATTGAAACTATTATTTCAATATTAGATTTGTTACTCCTATAAACTTATTCGAAACCTTCTTCAACCTCACCATCCATTCTAATCATTTTTTATTATTGTAGGGTTTTAGAACATGTTTTCAAACAACTATTTGGCGATCCGCAATCTTCTTTGCACTTGTGACGCTGACACAGGTTTTTCGCGAGATTTGTTGACTTCGAGTATCTTGGTCTAGTGGTGTCCGGGTGATCTTTATTGCTGCAAGTTTATATTTAACGCACAATAAAGTGAGAGCGGTAGTATGAGAGGAGTTGCAACGTGAGTTGATTTTCAGCATTCTTTTGAACAACGTATCAGATTGAGTTTTAATACTAATGTCGCAACCTTTTCCTATTTTAGAGACGTCTTGACTATAGGATTGACAAAAAGCAGACTAACTGCGGATATTCGTAGATAACCTTGATAACGTTGGGTTCAAATAAACATTTGTAACATTGAAATTTTAAGATTGTAGAGCTATTGTATTGTCAGTTGGTGGTAAATTAAAAAAGAGTAAGTTGCGGTACAGAGTTAATATTTTTATAGCAATCGATAATCGGACTAGCTCTTTCTCTCTTAGATGAGAAAATTTAGAAAAGTGCTTTTTTGGTGCTTTTTCTTGGCTCATATACACAATAATAACATTTTAAGAGATGGTGTACAAATGTGCAGATTACTTTAATTCACCAATATTTTTTAAATATTTACCAGCAACAAAATTGTTTTGTTAGTCGTCTTAAATTTCTAAACGGCATTTACGCTTTAAATAGATTTATTAGAGATCAATTCAAAAAGGTGAATGAAATAGAAAATTATCTTAACTCAAATTTAAACAATACACATAACAATTTTAAAATTCCCGAGAAAAACTAAATAAACAAAAAATAAAGCTTAGTATAAGAAGCATCAATGATAAAATATATTTCAGATATTGGGTAAAATCTGGCGGTATTATTTAGAAGCCTATAAAAATTTTCCGGTTATAGAACACATGTGCAAATTTATTCTCTCACTCATCCGATGATTAATTTAATGAATTATGAATAAAACGGTTTGGATGATAATTTCTCTGCTTACAGTGTTAATAAAAATAAAATGACAATTGTTAAACTAATGTTCTTTCATGTGATGAATAAGCCAATGGACTTTCCGCAATGGTCTCCAAATTTCAAATCTCAAAAATGACACATAGCAGGTTTGTTTTAACAACGACGATATGCCGGTTTGCAATTTTAAAAATGTTTACATGTCAATGCTTATTGTTGGTTATTCTTAAAACGTATATAACACCAATTGAAGTTGTTCAATTATGTAGAACATAGTTTAAATCTACCTTTAAAGCTAGAAATAGCGTTTGCACTTTAATCGCAGGAGGTTGTGATACTTGACGCTGTAATTTTCTTTATTTCCCATGGTATACTTAATAACAAGCAATACGGTTTTACACGTTCTTTCTACAACCGATGCATGAGCCCATCTTGTTACAAATTCAAATTCAAATTCAAATATCTTTATTCAATATAGAAGTTAACACATCCTTATTGATTGTCAAACACGCTACCAACGGTTCGGAACAGTACGCCTCAGACCTGAGAAGAACCGGCGAAAGAAACTCAGCGGACTATTTTTATGTCATCTTTTAAAAATAACAAACAATTTGATAATTCGGCATTACATATTATGCAATTTTGAAACAGAACCTGGAGCGAGCATTCCATTACCAGGCTGTATTATCATTTAAAATTCATTAATATCGTAATAACCTTTAACATAAACGTTCCTTGACTACTACTTTTTAAATTTATTAATAGTTAAATTCTGAACGTTTACTGGGATTTTGTTGTAAAACGATACATTGTCCCATAAAGACTTACTTATACTTCGCAGTCTAGACGCTGGAAGAATTAAATTATGTTTGTATCTCGTATCTATGTTATGTGCATCACAATGTCTTAGGAAATCATCTCTATTTTTTGCACATACATTGACAATTACATTGCATTACAACTTTGAGGCATAGAAAGGGTCACACAATGCTTTGTGTTTTCAGTGACTTAATCAAAGCATTTGACTGTGTACAACATGGTCAGGAAATTAAACCACTGCGGTATCAAAAATGCCGCACTCGACGCTCTGACTTTGTACTTGAGCCATCGTACTTATAGAGTTGACGTGAACGGCACGAGATCTCCCGGGCTCTGTTAGGTCCTACAGGGTTTTATTTTAGGGAATGTACTGTTAGTGTCATGTAATAAAACACCATATTGATCAAATAAATAGCTGACTTTTGATCAATTTCAAATATCTTCAAACAACAAAGTAATATTATTATAGCTTATTTATTATTTTAAGAACAATGCCACTGGAATAAGATACCTATATTTTTTGACTTTTGCAACACAATTTAAGACTAATAACAACAATTTTCAAATTATTAAATTTTCTGTAAACAATTGTCATGTAATTAAAAAGCCTGGAGCGAGCATTCCATTACCTGAGTGATATTCTCAAACGTTCCCTGGCATATTTTTAGAATTAATAATGGAGTTTTTTAAAGACAAAACATGTTCACGAAGTAGAACGACACTAAAATCTTACATCCTAGTACGCACTTACTACGATCTCAAGATCACTTTTTCCCGCTCAGTAATCCTTTTCTTTATAGTTATCAACACTGTTGCTACAAAATTTAAATATTAGTTTTGTTTGATTTTCTTCCGTTTTACTACACATGCTAATATTTATAGTGTTCATTAAACGGATTGAATGTAGACCTTTATTATCATTGCACATAATAACTTTTATTATTTATAGGAAATCTTGTAATGTAGCAAAATCGTTGAGAGAGCATAATTTATGCTGAATATATTGTTGAGGGAAGAACCGAATAATATTGGTGTATATCGCTATCCAATTTATTTGTTTTTTATTTTATTCAATTTTACAACAATTGGTATAGTTATCTTGCTATTCAAATGTAATAGTGATCAAAAGGTACGTATGAACGTGAACTGTAGTACTCTACAACACCTATAGTGCAAAAAACCATAAATATTTATTGTTAACACGAAGCTAATTAAGGTAACTAAAATGCAGAGGAGAAGTAAAGGAGTTTATTAGGCACAATACAGCATTAAGCTACCACAACGGAAAAACTTACAAACTTAAAAAAAACTACTAAAAGGGCTGCCACCTTAGGTTAAGCAAAAACATTTGCAAATAAAAAAATATTACATAATCTTTGGTTTAAATAAATTCACAAAATAACATGTACACTTTGTTTTTATTCCTTTGATGCATAGATGGACGAAAAAAATATTTTACAAGCGAATAAAACATGTATTTTCAGGATGGCAGATTTTCGCCGACGCAGTTCAAATGGCTGATTTGATCTTAATCTCTAAGATATTTTGCTCTATTGAATTGTACCCGAAGGTACATTCTGGGTGAAATTTTTTCCAATTTATTTCAATTATTTATTTACTCAAGCAACCACGTTGTATTAAATTTTTTTATGTTAATGTCAAAATGGTACTGTAAGTTTTCCTTAACACATAGAAATCGAAATAAGCTACCGTTGACTTTACTCAATCAGTTTAAGTTGAACGATTTACAAGACCATTCTTATAGTCTATCACATAATGTTAACGGTTAATTTATTGACGTTAAGATATTTTTAAGACCTATTCTTTAAATTTTATACACCGTATATATCTCATAAACTTCTACAATTACATTTAATTAATGTAAAATTAAATAAATTTACCTCAACCCACACAACAAGCCAAGCTGATTATATTTTAAAATCGGTCTACCAAATTACTTATATACATTGCTACATACATAATAACATTTTCTAAAAAAGGAAATAATTGGTACATATGGTGGATAAA
This sequence comes from Lamproptera curius, assembly GCA_029286875.1. Taxonomy (NCBI): domain Eukaryota; kingdom Metazoa; phylum Arthropoda; class Insecta; order Lepidoptera; family Papilionidae; genus Lamproptera; species Lamproptera curius. The sequence goes on along the minus strand of JAGSMT010000274.1, from coordinate 169,216 downwards.
CCTTTAAATATACACACATATTATAGTGCAACATGCATACGTGTTACCTGCTGCAGTTGGTCATAGTTTTCTATATGATTTATTAAAAAAATAAGAAATTAAACAGTTAAAAAGTTTAGTGACACATTGAAGTTTAGGCGCTTGAGACTGCTACATGGTCGCCTCCCGTCTCGCACTGCGAGTTTTTAAAAATTAATTTTCATACAGGTAATTAATATTTTTTTTATTCAGTTTGTAAAATAAACTCATCAAGGTTTTAATGGATGCAGTAATATAATCAGCAGCTTAACGGTGCGTTAATATCACGGAGGATTACAGCAGAGATTAAAAAATATGCAACTCTATGCTGACCTATACGTCCTATATAATAACGCCTATAGATCCGAACAGGCAATACCTTCTCAATGAAGCTTACTTTGTCTAAGCGCAATTAATTATCGTTTCTATTGACCAGCATGGGAAAAAGGATATTAACAAATCTTTCAAAGATTTTAGCTATATCCATTATAAAAGTGCTATACCTATTATGAAATTTACATTAAAGATTATAATAGCAATGACAAGTTGGTCTTTTTATTTTATTAATCAGCAGTTTAAATTAATTATCAAGCATTTTAAAATCTGCTGCCAAAGGTTTTTAATACACTTGAATAACAAAAATCAACCAATGATTTTTGTTAGTCCAGTGTACTTTAAAGCCGTTTATTTTTTTAACACGGGTGTTACCAGATTCTTGTCTTTGACAAGCTTCATCTAACACAAAGTTCGCAGGAAGCTCACGTCTCCACGAACTAGGTGATAAACGCTACACAGTCAGAAAACTATCGGTGAGTTTTCGGAATCGGTGAGTTGTTACAACAGTTGTGTATATCGGCGCAAATATCAAAACACAACATATAAAAATAGGAATATCCTTAGATGAATTTAAACCAAATACGACAGAATCGTACAATTCAAAATAAGATTCCAGTTTAAGGTCAATCTAGGTAATCGAGACCTATAAATACCGCTGCACCATCGGCATTCGTCCATTTGGGTTCTAGTCACCGTATAGTAAGAAAGTTATTTACGCTAGTCATTACGCTGTCCGTTAAATGTATGAAGCTGTTCCTATATTTTGACGTTTTCTTTTAAGACCTTCAAAGAACATTCTAAAAGCAAACTACAGTGATTTAAACAATGCGTATATCACGCTTATTAAAGAACTTAAAATGCTCAATGATGCTATTACTCTGATATAAATAATAAAACTAAGGACATTTTGTAAAAAATTTCAATGTGAAGTTTTTTGGCTAGCTACGCTTGGCCCCCGCTTATTTTTATCGGTTATTGGCTATTGTATCTCGAGTAGAAAATAAAGCACTGTGTTTGTTTTACTGTAATAAAAATCGTGAGGCCTATATAATTAGAGTAAAAAAACACAGCGTAAAAAAAACATACATTTACAAGTTATTACGTCTTATTTTGATATAGGCCACATCTTAGTAACTTGTTGATGCGAAGTCACTCAATTCTCATCTTACTTAGGTTATTTTATTTGTGGTATGTATACTCGTTAAAAATATGATATTTTCTAAATCTTTACGAAATGTATAAAAATTGCGCTTAAAGCAAAATCGTTGTAGCTTTCAAATTCTCGTGCCTACTAAGATTCGCAAAGGAAATTTCTGGCAACCTCAGTTTTTCCAATAATCGCATGGCAGGCATAAAAACGACGTAATCTCTCTGAAACGCGGATCAATCTGAATAATTCCCTTCTATAATTAATAATTTTCTCCAGTGTATTACGACTACGGCGGCCGATCTATATTCGATATCAGCCAACAACGAAATGATGCACTCCGTGTTCCTTTTTTATACTCTTAAAGCCCGATGGGACGGATAACCAACACGACCGGAGAGACATAAGGCGCAGAACCGACTTTTTACATGCCCATCCGACACATGGATCATTTTACTTTTCATGGTAGTCAGTCCGACACAGAACAAATAATTCGGTTCTCGGTTTCGACACGAGTTCGGTTCAAAATCAAGCTTTCCGCAGGTTTCGGTTTCGAGCCATTGGCAAACTTTGTACCGAAACCAAACTGATACTTTCAAGTGTTTTAAATTTCAAAATAGTAAGCGAAAAGTTAAATTGTATCATTCTGACATTGAGCTCATCAGTCCATTTAGTTACAGACAAACATTCCAAGTTTGACAAAAGAAATTGAGGAGGGAACAAATAGTAGTGAGATCAAAATATATATTCAAATTCAAATTCAAATTAAAATATCTTTATTCAATATTGAAGTTTAAACTTGCTTATTGATTGTCAAACACACTACCACCGTTCGGAAAAAGACGTCTCAGACCTGAGAAGAACCGGCGAAAGAAACTCAGCGGGCTATTTTTTATGTCATCTTTTAAAAATAACAAACAATTTGATAATTCGGCATTACATATTATGCAATTTTGAAACAAGACCTGGAGCGAGCATTCCATTACCAGGCTGTGTTATCATTTAAAAATTCATTAATATCGTAATAACCTTTAACACATAAACGTTCCTTGACTACCTTTTTAAATTTATTAATAGTTAAATTCTGAAGGTTTACTGGGATTTTGTTGTAAAAACGTATACATTGTCCCATAAAAGACTTACTTATTCTTCGCAGTCTAGTTGCTGGAAGAATTAAATTATGTTATACTCCTTGGTAACCGAAAAATAAATACAAATAATACTGGAAAGTGTAACTCAAATATTTGTTGTGTTAATAAAAAAAATCTTCTAGTCTCTTACTTTTTTTCTGAATGTAGTCATTTGTTTGCTATGTGTGGCGAAATGTTCTCGAAAAAAGAGAAAACCCAAACCCAAGTGCGAACTTGTCATTAAAAACCACTGTTATAAAAAGTTAACAACGCAAGAGATTTATTGCGGCTCAAAGGCAACATGAGAAGAGACTGCTCTCTCATAATCAATTGTCGCAAAGTGGGCTTCTTAATTTCGAGTAGGGAGAACGTACACGGAAGACGAAAATGGTTGCAGACGTCCATCAAAGCCAGGAATCAACAAGACACAATAAGAATATGCTGCCGTATTCGAAAAAACTGTTTTAGCGATTGAAGAATTACCATCTGATACCTAATCCAAGAAACGAGCATTTCATATAGGATACTCAACGCATATTAACAAAAATTTTGAATATAAGAAAAGTCTCCGCAAGATGGGTGCAGAGAATCAGAAACAAAATCGACTTCGAAGATATCGTTGGACAAGTTTTAAAAAGATTCTAAAAACTTTAAATCTAGTTTTGTGGCAGTGGACGAAACACGGGTGTATCCCGAAGGGTCTTCATGCCGTGGCCGTGGTATATGGCCTGGCCGGGGTATGGCCTCAATATTTTGGTACTCAGAAGTGATATTGTTGTTTGGTTACCTGGAGCATGGAACTATCATTACAGATTATGCAGCTTTAATACCGAGGTTGAGAAATGCCTTCAATGATAAAAAAGAGGCAAACTTTAAACGGGCGAGCTGTTTCATCTTGACAACGTACCGGCGCATAGGTTGGCATTAGCGATGGCCACCGTTCAGCGTGCCAGCGAACAATTGGTTGAGCATCCCCCTCTTCACCAGATCTGGCGCCTAGCTATTTTTCATCTTCTCTCCAAATTGATACAATACTTAAGGGGAAACATGTGTTAAAACTGTATATAACAAGTAAACTGCCTCCGTAGCCTAGTGGTATGGGCGTGTGCTTTAGAAAAAGGAGGTGATGGGCTCGAATCCTGCGGGGACGCAACAAATTTTCATTGTTGTTTCCTAGTTGGTTAGGACATTTTGGGCCGATCACGCAATTGTCTGAAAAGTAAGATGATTCATGCGTCGGATGGGCATGTAAAAAAGTCGGTCCACCCACCAAACCGGATTGGACCAGCGTGGTAGGATACGGTCCAAACCCCCTAATGGATAGGGGTGTATTAGGGAAGGCCTATGTTCAGCAGTGGACTTACAAAGGCTGATGATGTGATAACAAGTAAATGATGCCGTGGTGACCTTTTTGCAGGACCAAGACAATCCCTTTTTTAAAGGAATTGCAGCATTGGAAACTTGGAACGCTGGACTTGGTGTGTAGGTGGACTCGGAGATTATGTAGAAAAATAAATAATTAAGCTGTCATAGTCATTATATTCTATGATCCCCTCGAACTACAAACACAAACCAAAGTATTAATTAGTAAGATTTCAAAATACCAATACTTAGTCTTTAATCCAACAGTCACAATTATTAATTTATTTTTAATATTTAAAAATTTTTAATATTTAGTTATATAAAAATAATATTAGCAACTGAAATAAACGATTACACACGTTTAATATACTGTCTCCATTCCATGGCTAAAATAAAGCAAAATGATAGGCATAGAAGCTCCATATTTTAGTATTTTAAGAATTTTATACTTGATCACGTGAGTTTCGGTTTCGGTTTCGGCCGAAACTGAAGCACAACCGAACTTTCGGTTTCGGTTTCGGTTTTGGCCGGAAAAACAGTTTCGGTCGGACTCTACTTTTCAGACAATTGGGTGATCAGCCCAAATTGCCCTAAACAACTAGGAAACAACAATGAAAATAAGTTGAGTCCCTCATGATTCGGACACACGAGTTCCGGTTTCTAAAGCACGCGCCCTTACCACTAGGCTACGGAGGCCGTTCTACATACTACTGATTCAAAAGGGTATAAATAATATGTAGTATACTTTTAATGCTATTTAAATGTAATATATATAAAAGTATAATTAATAAATTTTTATTACATGCATTTGATATTTTTGTTATATGTAAAATGTAAGTTACATATTGTTTAATATATATCGTTTGGATTGCTGTAAAATAATAATAAAAATCTAAGTATTCGAAAAGACGTATAAACCTAATACCTCTCATTTTATTTCTTACAAAGGCAGACGAACAGTCGGATGGAATGCGGTCACCGACGCCCATAGACATATCATGGATATCACCAACGTGCTACCTACTGTGAGACATAAGATGATACGACTCGTTTACCTCGTAAATACGCTAGTTACGGTGCCCTTTACACTGGCACACGGTAGTGTTTTAACTTTTCTGCTTCGCGGCAGGAATAGATATTGCGGTGGTACCACCATAGACGGCCCCGTAAAAGGGCACCCCGTAAAAAAATACGTCTCCCCTAATGCACGCCTTCTCCAATAGGGGGCTTTTCGGCTGTATCCTACACGTTGGTCCAATGTGGGTTGGTGGGTGGACCGACTGTTTACATTAAAGTCCTAATCAACCAGAAAACAACGATAACACAAAGTTGTTTCCCCGCAGGATTCGAACCCACGACCTCGGGTTTATAAAGCAAGGCTAATTAAACACGGAGGTGGTCAATAGCCCCTAAAACGCGTCTAAATGCCTCTTTCTCTTGCCGTGGCGCTGTTAAACACGAAGGCAATGTCCCTCAAGATTTAATAAAAATTTGTCAAAAAATCTACATATAATCATCAAAATTGATAGAAATAAATAAACTAAGAGTGTCTGTTTCTAATCTAGTAGTAACTTGGGCTACTTTTTTCAGAAAACAATTCTGATATATTTTTGTTTCATATTCTACCACGTGAACTAATTCACAGGTAACTGCTAGTATATGATAAAGAAAAAGCTATTAATATTGTACACAAAGAGAACACGGGATTATAATTCTTTTAGTACTCTCATTGATTTTAAAGTCTTGCTTGTAATGATTCTGTTTAAATAAAAGTTATTTGTACACCAAACTCAACGCTACGGACATCGGAATAGGAAAGGAAGATTTAATTAAAATTACGTAGCGTTGACAATTTAGCTCGCAAATTAAACATTTTTGGAAAACCGAACATGCTGCCTGCAGTTTCGGGTAGAATTTAGCAACTATTTGTGCTTATTATTTTGTAGAGTTTCCTTACCCCTTAGGTTTAAAAATGTTTATTATATTGCATTATCGAATTAAATATCCTGTGAATTATAAAGGATCGACATTTAACGTTTGCAAACCAACAGTATCTGTGAGTTTTGTATTATTCTGAAGAGTGCAGGCATTGCCCTGATGTGAGAATGACACACAATTTTAAATAGCGTGGTTTATTTGATTACAAAATTATAAATCAGTCAAACTAATGGTTTCGTTGTTTTGGCCGCAATTTGTAGATCATTGCGTGAAGTTTAACGGTAGGAACCTTTTAGAACTAAGTCTTTACGTTTTGGCACGTGATACAATTTCGTCCTCACATCACACACTCATCAGCCTTTGTTAGTCCACTGCTGGACATAGGCCTCCCTAATACACCTATCCATTAGGGGTTTGGACCTAACCCACCACGCTGGTCCAATGCGGGTTGGTGGTGGACTCGACTTTACATGCCCATCCGACGCATGGATCATCTTACTTTTCAGACAATTGGGTGATCGGCCCAAATTGCTAACCAACTAGGAAACAAAAATGAAAATTTGTTGCGTCCCGCAGAGATTCGAACCCATCGACCTCCGGTTTCTAATGACACGCCCATACCACTAGGCTACGTGGCAGTTAACTAATTTCGTCCTACAGGATAATATTACGCCAGAAACGTCGAGCATAAGTTTAGTTGTGCTCTACTTCAAGAAAAGGCTTTAGTACCATAGACCACATAATTAAGAGACTGAAGATTATAATCTGCTTTTATGCTTGGCGTTTGTGGTCTATGAAAAAGAAGGCCCTTCAACGTTGCCCAATTTAGGTTGAAGTGCTAAAGTGTTTGTACAATAGAGTCACGCACTGTCTGTCTGAGTACAATCTAGTTGTATGAAGCCTATTGCAGAGAGGTGTAAGACAGGGTGACGTTATATCCACTGAACTTATTTTACCGCTGCTTTGGAAAATGCCTTCAAACTTACAGATTGGAAAGGACGAGGTGTAAGTTGTAGTATACATGTTGGAAGATACTGTTGAGGTCATTAGAGCAATCTCAATGACCTCAACAGTGTCTTCCAACATGGATTATAGAGAGTGTTGTCTACGGAATATTGATACTTCTCTTCCCGCGACTCCTCCGATAACGAACGACGACGACGACGACCTAGTAATGGCAATGAGAGTGAGATATTATATTTAATTGATTTTGAAAATTGCTCATCTTAGAGTGTACCCCATCTAACAAAGGGTTGATGTCGGACACGAAGTTAGCTGTCAATTAGAATAATCTCTTTCATAAGCTGGAAAATTCATTAAAGCAAAAATAAAATGTGCGATAATTAACATATATTGGCCATTTTGTAACAATAATAACAGTACAACCATTCTCAGTTATTTGTAATGAATAAGTATGTTTTATTTGGTAACTGTAGTCGAGTTTTATGATAGTAAATGTCTCATGCAAACTTTAAGGAAACAAACTTGCAAAACGTTATAAAAACTTGTAAACAAGTGAATTGTTTTAACGCTACTACATTATTCCTGTATTCAATTATAGTTTTATAGTTGGATTTTTAACCATATTAGAATATATTGTTAGGTTGGCTTTTAATCCATACGATGGCATTAAGTGTTTACGCAGACCTACTTTTATCTGAACTCTACAAGTCTAGGGCATTAACTGATGAAGGCCCTCTAAGGATAAATGATCGTCAAAACTTGCCGTGACGACGAGACCGACTTTTATCTTACTATTTGACATAAACTTTAGTTTAATATTCTATAGGCATGTAAAAAGCATCCCAAAATAATCAAATGACAAAACCTCACTTTATTCAAATATCAAAGTTTACATTACGTTTTGGCGTATTTTTATAAGTAAATATGTGATAAGGAAAGTTGCAATAAATTTTGTACAATTGTTTGTAAAAGAGATTAGAGTACTAATTCGTTTCAGTGAGTGGAGTACGTATGGAATTTTGAAGTGCTTAAACAACATAGGCACAGATTATACCGGACCGAGCGGACGATTCGTTGAATGATATTAGTGTAATAAATAAAAGTGTATTAAATATATATTGTATATATTCTATCTATAATCATATACATTAGATCCCAAAGTGCTTGGTTATGATAAAACAACATTTAGTAACAGTGTGTATATTATAATTTTAAACTCAAAATAAATGCAGGCAAAGTAATAAAAAAGCACTAATTAGAACGCTACATATATAAAGCCTCTTCGTTGCTGTGGGTTACTTTGTTTACTTTAATTACTCTAGTTTTACTAAGCTATAGTATATTAAATAGTAGAAAAAAAACATATACACCAGCTTGTTTATTCCATATATACTTTGGGGATTATCACCCAATTGTCTGAAAAGTGAGATGATCCATGCGGATGGGTATGTAAAAAGTTGGTCGACCCACCAACCCTCATTGGACCAGCGCACATGGGGTACGGTCCAGCAGCAGACTAACACAGGCTAATGGTGATGATAAGCGTTAAATCAGTGCACCGATAATTAACATGCAGATTGTAACTCGTTAAGTTCTAAAATTAGGTAAAACTGTATATATAGTCTGTATATACTTGACTGTATTCATTCATTTTTTCATCATTTGCAGCCCATATCCGTCCACTGCTGGACATAGGCCTTTCTCAAAGACTTTACTGTATACATATGTAATACTGTAAAAAACTTTTATTTTTAAGGATAATGTATTTGAGTGTGATGAAAAGAAAAGTTAAGAATCGTGGATATGTAGATTTTATCTTATTAAGTAAAGTTACAATCATCTTGTTATATTTAAATATTATGTAATTCAGATGAGATTTTCGCCATCAAAACATTATTCCTAAAACGATACTGAAAGTAACTGATACTTAAGGTAAATTTATTTGAGGTTATTTTTTATTTCAAAGTATCGAATTATTAAATCGATATTATTATCTTAATTTGCCGTGACGGGGATTAAAAAATATAAATGTAAAAGCTGCAGTGCTCGATTACGAAAGTGAGATTTTTTGTTTATAATTTAAAATTTATAATATTTAAGCAGTATTAAGAAATAAAAAACATGTTACGAGAACTATATAACATTTGTGTTATAAAACACTAAAAGTTAAAGCTTTTAAATATACCAGAAATTAACTGAATATATTTAAAGGATTATGCAAAATAAAAGTGAATTAAATTTAACAACAATATATGTAGCAATAAATCAGCTAATAGAAAATATATTGATAGTTTAGCCGTATTAAAAAAATAACTTAAATAAACAAAATCTAATGTCAAATACTAATAAATATAACAATAATAGAAGTGAACACGTCCTTGTTGGTAATGGCAGCCATGTTGAATCCACCTGCAATATATACCAATAAAATTGCGGGACTTTTTGACGTCAGTTGAGTTTTACGTTTTTCTTTAATAATAATATTAATAATATTTTTGAACAATTTACACATCATTATCTAGCCCCAGAACTAAGCAAAACTTGTACTATGGAAGTAGATGACTGATATATCCATAGATTTTCCTTTATTTTTGCAAATAAATAGATATTTTATTTGTAGGAAGACCCAGACACTAGAAAATATTGTTTTGCTCTAATTAATCACATAACATTTTTCTCGTGGTGGGAATCAAACCCACACCCTTTGACGACTTACAGTTATTTTAGTTATTTATTTGCCTAAATTGGATTGAATACATTTATATATAATTGCATCATAACATTATAGTATAACACAGAAATAATCAATTTTAACATATAAAAAAAACAAGAAATCATTGGTTAAACCTTTGCTTTGGTAAAAATAATATACATACAGACGAGTTTAATTTATATTTTCACTTAAAGGAACTCAAAATCAATTGTTAAATATTAGAACTTTTTATTCTGTATAAAACGCACGATCTGTATGCCAAAGTAATTGTTATATAAGCGTTCTTAAGACAACGAGCACGTCGTAACTTATGTCGTAAGTAATCCAATAACGTGTCAGTTGTAACCACCATTCCTTTTTAGTTGACGTAATAATATATCTTTCACCGCACTTGAATATACGACCAGAGAATATACGACCGCAAAACTGCTTCAGATTTGGATTTAAACAATCGACTTCAATTAAACTGAGACAAGCAAATAGTTTATATATATTTTAATTAAGAAGCGTTTTATTTCTAAAATAAAATAGATGAAATAATAAACGATTTGTGCTGACTTGTGTTAATGCATTAAATACGTTACAAATATACTTTTTTATTAAGTAATTTATATCAAGGCGAATTTAGACTTTAATGGATAAAAAACCCATGACAATAAAGTAACATCATTCATCCAGAGGTCTCATTGATAAATATATAATATTTAGAAATAAAACCCTTAAAAAATGGGTTTGTTGCCTATTTTTTTTGTACGATACGCAAAAGAAGAAGTCCAAATTAATTATATTTAAATAGTTGAACTGAATACAATTAATTTCGTTAAACCATTATTATATTAGGATTGTAACTATAAACAACACCCTTAAAAAATAATACACAAACGGCTTTTATTTCACTTGTATAAAGTATTTCGTTCGGAAATAATTTAAACCTTTGATTGAAACTTTAGAACTTTGCAAGATTAAGAACTTCTACTAACTATAGCCCACAAAGGTTGAGTAGTTTACAAAGTCTATGGGAAGATTTAATTATTATAATTGAAGGAAAGATCGAAATCTTCGGAATACTTTTAAATACTTATTTTATTTATAAGGCATTAAAATTGTGCGTAATAAATTTATACTTACTTCGATATTTATTTTACAAATAAATATATACATATAGGTATAGTGCTACTTTATACGTATGTATATGTATGTTTATTAATACATAGTAATGCACGTAACTAACTTTAAATATGCATACGATTTTTATTAAGTGTAACTTAAAAAAAACTTTAGACGATGTAATTTCTTTCACAACAAAATCCCAAAAGAACATCAAAATTTAACGGTCAATAAATTTAAATAAAAAGTCAAAGTATTCTCGCGTACAATGTAAACGACATTTTAAATGATATAAGATTCTTATAAGAGGATGCTCCTCAAAGTGGCTTTTAGTGTTTATCAATCAATATGTAAATTATTCTTTGTAAAATAGTAGTCTTAAAAAACTGAGATGGTTTTAGTGACAGAGAATTCTTAATGAGAGTAGTACGCACATCGGGCTAGTCTCAATGTCATAGGTGTGACAGACAGGCTGGTCCATATCATCCAAGCCTACTTGTCAAATCGCTTATTCGATATTGATTCGAGGATCGAATTCGCCCCTTAAGGATCGGTCCTATCCCCACTATTATTCCCGCTCTACACGAGCGACATTCTAAAGCCCGACGCTCCGGCGCTTTCGCCGATGACACCGCCCTTTATTGTTCCTCTCTGATGCCTAATCTCATTTATAATAGACTCCAGAACGCAATCAATAGCCTAGGGCGATTGGTTTCGTAAATGGAAAATCCACGTAAACCCTGATAAAAGTGTATCATTACCCCCAGTATTTACCCCAGGCGCCAGGATAAGGCCACGCGCAAAGGCCGATCATTATCATCATAAGCAGCCTCTATCAGTCCACTGCTGGACATAGGCCTTTTTCAATGAACGCCAAGACGATCGATCCCCTGCTAGTCGCTGCCAACTTGAACCGGCTACCGCACGGAGATCACCATCCCACCTGGTCGGAGGTCAACGAACACTCCGTTTTCCTAAAAGTGGCCTCCACTCTAGAACCTTATGACCCCATCGGCCATCTGTTTTTCTGACCACGTGACCGGCCCACTTCCACTTCAACGAGCTAATCCTATGCGCTATGTTGGTAACTTTCATTCTTTGTCGGATGAATTCATTGCGAATTTTATATGACAGAGAGACTCCAAGCATAGCGCATTCCATAGCACGTTGAACTACGGCAAACTTGGAGGTCCGATAGTGAGAGGCCACGTTTCTGCCCCGTAGATCATGACGGGGAGTACGCATTGGTTAAAAACTTTTGTCTTTAAACTTTGCGGTATTGACCACGTGAGAATGTGGTGTAGCTTTCTAAATGCTGCCCAGCCCAACTAAATCCTCCTATCGGCTTCTCTCTCGAAGTTGTGTCTTCCCAACTGCTATATGTGACAGGGTTAGACATTCATCGACAACTTCGAGAGTAATACCATCGACATTAATCGGACTCGGGAGAACGTGTTCGTAGAACATGACTTTCGTCTTGTCTAAGTTCATCCTGAGTCCGATACGTCGGGACGATTCACTTAAGATGTGCATCATCTCCTGCAAGCACTCCAACGACTTGGCCAATATGACGATATCGCCAGCGAAACGGAGGTGTCAAAGGTACTCGCCGTTAATGTTTATGCCACTTCCAGTCCAGTCTTAAAGACGTCCTCCAATGCATTAGTGAAAAGTTTCGGGGAAATTACATCCCCCTGTCTCACTCGATGCAATGGGATTTGTCTCGTTTGACCCCCCGGAATCAGAACGGACATAAACGCAGCGCTATACAGACCTTTCAACACCTCGACGTATCGAAAATTGACCTGAGATCGTTGAAGAGCTTCCAGAACAGCCAAGGTTTCTACAGAGTCAAAAGCTTTCTCATAGTCCACAGAGGGAAGGCACAGTGGCTAATTGTACTCAAAGGTCTTTTGTTCAACCTGCCTTATGGTGAAGATGTGGTCTATGTTACTAAATCCTCTGTGAAACCCAGCCTGCTCCGGTGGCTGGAATCTATCGATTTTCTTGGTGAGGCGACTCGTCATGTCTCTCGAGAACAGCTTGTGCTCAAAAGTGAGATCGATCGGTAATTTTTAAGCAGCGTTTTTCACCCTTCTTAAAAAACACGATCACACTTCCTAGCCTCGCCCTAGGAGAAATACCCTGTTGAAGGACGGAGTCAAATAACCTCCGTAACTCACTTAAGACAGGGTCAGCCCCTGCCTTCGAAAGTCTCGGTGTATCAATTTGCGGACCCGCTTCGAAAGAAGTATTACATCTGTCAAAGTGGCGTCCTCATGCTTTCGACGTTCCTCCATAAGACTAAGTGTCTTCTCGGAGAGTTCGGACTTTCTGCCCGTACGCTTACTCCTGCAAAACCATTTACCCACGTCACGTATGAAGTACACTACGGCATCGAGTGCCTCGTCAACTGTCATTGTGGTTTCCGATGTGTTATGGGCATCTAATCGGTCTTTCAATTCCATTTGGAATTTTTCAATTCCCATCACGGTTTGCCGGAAGTTAGGTCGGAGGGTTGACGTATTCAGGAGGGCCCGCTCTCGCTGGAAACCCATATTCACGGTGCGTCTCAACAATAAAATGGCCGATGCTAGACACTAATATATAACCCCATCGATACTGCGAGACAACAAGCTTGCTGCGCCACGGCAGCATCACAGTGACCAATTGAAGGAACTTTTGTTCTACCCTTTGTGAGATGTGTAACTGACAAGATTGGCTACATTTTGAGGCGGGCTTCAATCAAAACTTATTTCAAGCCGCTGAAGAAGATTGGTCAACTCCCACCATCTGTCAAGTGCAATATTCCTCTACAAGATCCAGGAGTGTACAAGCTAGATTGTGACTGCGGCCTCTCTTATATTAGACAAACAAAATGAGCAATAAGAACGCTTGAAGGAACATATAGTTGACATTATATGCAAGACAAGAAGATATCAAGAAGATATAAGAATCAGATTTGATCGATCACAAATCCCCACTAAAAACACCGAATCCTACCAAGTATGATCCGTGAGGCTATTGAGATTAGAAAACATCCATATTCTAATACAGAAGATGGTTGGGTTTTACCCACTGCATGGGACCCCATTAATAATAAGTAAAAATTAAAACCCAAGCATAATACCGGCCTCTGCCGGCCGGTTCATTAGACGTTCATTGAGCATAGGTTGGAGTAAAGGCTAAAAATATTTAATTACAATTAAGATCTAGACATCCCGCTTCAGCACTGTCAACAAGACGCATTCCATCTCAGTCTAATCCGTGACCACGGCTGCTGGAAAGTGTTCGAAACGTCGGAAATTTGCAATGTAAAATAAACGCGTTAAAATCCGTAAAAAGTCGTTTTATTATTATACAGCAAGTGAATTTTTAACAAAAAATATGATTGTTTCAAAACAGCGTATAATTATTTTAAGCTATATTAGCAGGTAATAATGAGATCTCTGTAGGAAATTTTTCGCGTTTTCTACCACCGCTTTTTAAATCTCTGATATCTTTTGAGGTATAATTTAATCAAAATGTCGTCTATGACACGTTTTATGTATATAGTATGAAACATATTTTCAATGTTATTACTTTTGATTGAACTTAAACTGTATTATCTTAAATTAGCTTTGAATATGCCTGATTGCAATTTTAAAAAACGTTTATATTAAAATGTTTATTGTGGTTTATATTAATATGTTATTAGTAAAACGTAGATATATGCTCTCCACGTTTTATTGTAGACCTTAGTCTTAAGTTAGACCTTAAGTCTATCTTTTAAGGTTGAGCCAGCATTTGTAATTTAATCACACAGGTACTGATTTTTGAAGCCGAAGTTTTCCTTAATTTCTTAAACATCTATTAAACTACTTATATCAAAATTATTTTAAAAAATGGGACCAAATGTCTATCATTTAAAAAAGATGAAAAAAATCGGACCACAAGGAGCAAAGCAACGAAATAACATATATGTAAAAAAATGTGTTTAAATAAAATAAAAAAAACATACGCTCCGAATCAATAACCTCCTTCTTTTGGGAAGTCGGTCAAAAATAAGGTTACATTGAAGTAAAGAAAAAGCCCTCCTCGCTTTTGCTGATTTTGTCATTCTTTTACTAAAGCTATAAGATTTAATTAGAATATGATATTACAATTTTATTTACTAAGTAAATACGAATACAAATAAAATATAACTTTACTTTGAAAAAAAAAAAAAAATTCTCTCTTAAACTCTTTCTCATCCTAATGTCCGTGCAATATTTTTATTTTTTTTTTAATAATTTACTTTTCGGAAAAATAAATTTGTTTGGTGACTGTTATAGATATATCAAAAATCGATTTTTTTAATATTAATTTTTTACCATGTCTTACTGAATCGGTTAAAACTAGCGAACATCACTAATTCCCATTTCATCACGAACTTTCTTGTGACGACAGTCGTTCATTCTCGTACGTAAAGGTTTCAATTTTACAATTTATTAAGCTAGATATAAACAAGCTTAAAACATGAAGATTGTAATATTTATTTGCTTATTGTCGATTTCTTTTTGTCTGACCAAGCCTGCTGATGAACAAGGTAAGATTACTTAAGTCTAAATTAGTAACTATTGTAAATTGCGTTCTATTGGAATTTCTTCATGGTGGCACTCATTTAAACTTGTTTTGAGAAGTCTCTGAATTTATATGCTTATACAATATTTGGTGAGAGATTGTACTTTTACATTTGTCTAATAGTTCTATCACTTATTTAATTATACCGCGCCATTGTATGTTAACACGAATCCATATTTAAACGTTAGTGTAATAAAATAGTCGGTATATACATATATATTTGCGCCATTTATTAACACGCGTCGTTTCTTCGCTTCAAATTTAAATTAAATATTTTGTACAATAAATGCACAAAGTGCATTTTTGTTATTGTACAGAATATTTACTACTAGTGAAAGCTTTTTCCGTTAATATTTTTGGAGCGAAATTGCAGAAAAAAGATTATATTTAAATATTTCTGCGCCATTTGTATTTTTTTAAATTAGGAAGTGGCACATAAAGAAGCTAAATTTTCTTTTTAATCTTTTTTAAATAGGTCTTTTTTATATAGTACTCTCATCGCTAATTTTTTTTTCTTAATCGCCTAATCCTGTCTAAAAAAAGAAGCGGCTAGTCTTACTTTTTTTGTAACAATAACAAATACTTAAAACTGCATCCGTAATTATTATTTATATTTTTTTCCTTTTAAACCGAATCGTGTATTTTCGTTAATTTATGGTGTTTAGGTAAATTTTATTTGAATATGAATTTAAAAAAAAACTAGGATTTTCTCCTAACTCACTAACTGATTGACTGCTGCAAAGTACATGAAACATAGGGGGTCATTTAATAAATAAAACGTAGAGAAACGCGATAAAATCCGTTATTCCTATTTGAATAATGCATTGCCCATATATCAAAAACATTTGATACTCACGTAAAGAAAATGTTAGCAAGTCTTAAATAAATTATAAACCTATATGGATTAGAATCCGAACCCTATGATAACTTGCAAAAGATCTCTGAGAAAGAATATAATTTACTTTATCACTTCTTTTAAATCTACAATCTGCTTACAAGACTTAAAATCTTTGTTTACTCTCTGATTTGTATAGACATAAAAACTTCTAATGTATGTGTGAGGCAAATTTGTTTCTTCCTATTTACTGAATATGAGGCACACCAAATTATGAGACATTACAATTAATTCTAAAAGTAGTGATAAATGTAGTCATTTTAGAACAAAAGTGCTTTATTTTTCTGATTATTTACTGAATACATCTATACATCATTAATATCCAAGCATACAAACACTAAATATATACTGTTTCTTTATCTATAAAAATAAAAAATATTGTACGTTTGTAACATCAAAATGATTGTATTTAAAATGACTACATTAAGATATATAACCAAACAACATTTTTTATTTAATTTTTGTCTGTGTGACTGTACTGGCTAATCTCTGGAATGGCTGGTCTGGTTTTGGCAGGATTTTCTCTGATAGATGGTGATGTAACTGCAAGTAATTTAGGTTACATTCCTCTTCAAAAAAATTAACAAAATTATTTGTTTTTTATTACCATGCGGACAAAGTCGCACACAGTAAAGAGTTACAAAAAAACCAAACCAATGAAATGTAAGCCAAAATTTAAGCTGGAGAATTGAAAGAATATTGATGATTCTTTATTACTGTACAACAGTGTAACTAATTCTGCATTAGCTTAATAGCTATTTCAATTATATTGTTTGTGGCCTTCAACAGAGCACTTGGATAAATACAATATTATTGACTAGCAATTGCATAGCATTTATGATAATAACTATGTGCTGTACAGTTATTTCTAGAAAGATACAAGTTTATTTATAATATAACGAGTAAAATATTTTGACAAAAATAAGTGTTAGAATTTTAATCAACAGTTATGTAAATTTGAATAATGAATTTAATTTCTTTTGTCCCTTTATGGTCTGTAAATGATACATAATTGAAGCTATATTTATATTAGTTGATTTAATTAAACATTATATTTGAATGAATATTAAATTTATGTTTGCCATTTAAAAAAATATTTAATTGAATTAATAACCAAAATATTAGTACAAGATATAAAATTCAGGTACCATGTCCCACAGAACTATGCACTATTAAAATCCCAGCAATGGTCGCCTATCATAAAAATGACTCAGTCAATTAGTCCATTGAATTATCTACATGAAATGTACAAAAGGTCACAAATCCAATCTTGTTTATATGTGGGTGCGCAGTTCATATACTAGATTTTGTTTTAGTTTACAATACAGCTCTGAACTTGAGTTTATATTAAATATTGTCAGTAGTAAAAAGTTATCTCAATGTACATTGTTACTTGTGTATGTTATTTAATATTGAGATTATATATGAGTTTGTAGACTGTGTACGTAAATTTAAAATTTGTTATCACTTTTCTTCTAAGTAATCTCTTATTTAACTCTAAATATTATTAAAAATCAAGCTCATGAGTCTATATTATTAAAAATGTATTTATAACTGGCAAGGTGATATATATTCATAGCTTATGTTAAAAATAAATGTTATTCGTGTATTAATAATGTTGGTTTTCTAATCTTGTTAGACCAGTGAGTGTCACATACTGGACTGACATTGGTTCAACTTGATTGCTCAACAAAATTCTTAGTATCTTGTATCACATTTGCATAACCAGAATTACCAAATCATCTTTTAACTTCAATCAATTACCATATTCAAATGAATATACATTAAAATTGTACTAAAATTTTATATTAGCATACTGGTACTACTCACAATGTTTTCTTATGATCCAAGTTTTAATTGATTTATAGCTATCCCATATCTGTTTGTGGTCCTACAATTGTATTTAATATTTTCAGTCACAGCAAAACCTCAACAAAAAAATGATGTTACTATGGACTTAAAGGCACCTGCTCCCACAGAAGCCTCAGTGCCTATTGTCATCACAACTGAATCAAAAGCAACAAACCAAATGAGCAATAACTCCACCCCTACTCAGACTACCACCAACCCGGCAGATGCAAAACCCAAGGAAACCAAACCGGCTGATGAAAATAAAACAAAGAAAACTGAAGAGCCACCAAAGGAAGAGTCACAGAAAGTAGAACCACCAAAGGAGGCACCGGCTGAAGTCAAGCCCAGCACGGAGACCAAAGACAAGATCACCACCACATCTAAACCTGCCGAAACCAAAACTGAAAAACCAGAAGAGAAAGTCACTGTGGTCACAACACAAAAGAGTGATGCAACAGTGAAACCAACCGAGGCTCCAAAGAAGGAAGATGATAAGCCTGTTCTTCAAGCAAGAGGGTGAGTAACTTCTTGCATTATCATAAAAGTTAAGAATTAGGCTTTGCAATTAGTAAAGATTATTTAATTTTGCCATACTGGGTCCATATGTTGTATGTCCAGATAAAAACCATGTACAAACAAATATAGTATATGGCAGTGCAATACTGTATGGGTACTGATAATGCATTGTCAGATATTGCCAAGGCTGCCTCAATCTGTTAGAATCTCATCAACCAATCAATGCTAATGAGTAATCCTGTCAGCCAATCAATCGAAAACATAAATGACAGGACAGTTTATTCACCAATAAAAGATGAGATGATAATATGGCAATAGGAGAGAAGTGTGCACGGATTATTTATATTTTGCGGCTCGATAAGGGGTCCACCGTGAACAATATATATATTATAGATTCTATGGTTTACCATATTTTTAGAGACATGACGCAATTTCGTTGCTATAGAATGTAATTTTTTGCATAAATCTTATCTTCTTTGTATAAACAAATGTTTATACAAAACCAAAGACTAGAATATTAATTAACAGTAGTTTAATATGCAGCTAATACTTTTATAATACAGTGTAATAATTTTTATAACTTCATTTGCAGATTTGATGGACCCAGCTTCATTGGTGGGATAATATTGACATTGGGTCTTCTCGCAATCAGCTTTATGGGATTCAAATATTACAAGAACCAAACTGAGAGGAACTATCACACTTTGTAATTATAAGCAATATATGTAAGCTTAATTGCTGTAGTTAGTGCACTTTGCTATGCTTTAGTTATGCATCAAGGCACATTTTAAAATCTTTGTTTATGGTGTACCTTGTTAGATTTTTGTTGTACATGAGATAATGTATTTTAGTTTTTAATTTTTATGTGCACTCGATGTCGCTGCTCTAAAATTTGTGATGTAACAGGGTTTCCCTAATTTTCCTTCTCTCTTAGGATTGAAATTTTTTTTTATCGAATTTAAAATGGTCGGAGCTGTTATTTCTATTCAAATTGAAATAATTTTACCGCTGATAATATTGATAAGTATTGCATGCATATTTTAGGCATTTATGAAAATGGTTTTGGTTTTTTTCGTTTCTTCCTATATTCATCACGAAATAATTGTTCGCTTGTAGACCAACTCTTCATTCATTAAGATTAAGACGATTTTTGTATAAATATCGGAGTTTTTTGTGAATTTACTAAATTTTAATGATAATATTGATATATTCCAAATTGTAAGCTGTTTCGATATGCATATATGATGATATTATTGAATGTTATGTATACAGTGCTTCAGTCATAGGAATGGATTTCCAGAATTTAACTGTGCCATGCTCACAAATTCATTTCTTTAACAGAACAGCCTCCGCAAAATGGCTCCTTTGACTGTGACACTGTTTTAGAATCTTCATTTTATTTATAGTTTTAAGCATATTAATAAGTGTTGTTATAAGGTAACTCAATGTGATGATGAAAACAAGGGTCTAAAATAGTAAATGTTATTGGTTTGGCACAACCAAATCACAATCCGAATATAATCGAATCTCATTTGTAGTAATGAAAAATTGTTTGAACATCACTTACACATGGGTTTGCTTTATGTGCTAAACCAACATTTGCATTTCGCTTCTATTTGTGATTTCGTAAACTGGGGAAAGTTCATTCCATCCTAAAGTGCTCTTAAATCTGATTGGTCTATTTATGGTTAGTTGTGGAGGTTTTACAGACAACATAGTTTTTCTATTAATAAAATTATTCTGCTCTTCTTGTCACTGTCAATATTTAGTTGTGTTAATAAAGATATAACTATAAAAAATGGCATTTTAATAAAATTCTATACCTATTTAAATTTTACCTTGAGAGACAAACCATTGTATTCCACATTTAGATTATTAGTTTTTTTTATTGTAAGAAATTGAGGTACATAAAGGAAATGAAAACAGATGTATGTGTAATATATTTTATTTCAACTTTTCTTTTAGTAAAAGTATTAAAATAAGAATACAGATAAATAAGATATTCTAACCTCTACATTATAAAAACTGCATAAACATTGACAACATTCAGTATTTTCTTTCATGTCAATAAAAGATAAATATAATAAGTAATATATACATGATTTTCCTTATATTCAGCATAAATACAAACTTTAAGATACCCCAAAAAACAATTTACCACTTTCAATTAGGTTCATGTTTTGATTAAATAGGTTAAGTATTCAGATATCTGTTGTTTACCAACACTAAAATGCGATAAAATTTTATAGCTACTAACTACTTTGTTGCCAATATTTTATAATTACTCCTATACTGTTGCTTTAGAGAACAATTGGAATATCGTCTTACTGACAATTGGCCCCACATTACGAGAGAAAGTTCCGTATTTTAAATTTGCCAACAACATTTCACCCTCTTTCTGGTCACAATACTTATATGCATTTATGAGCTGTCGCGGGGTTTTGTACTGGCTAGTTATAGCCACGGCTTTCTCTGCAGAAACGCCTTTCAACTGAAGCAACATTTTTATGAACATTTCTTTAACCGTCAATGATTTGTTCTTCATGGAACACTTGTTGAAATATTTAAATGTCATGAGTGTATCCCTCTCTGGTGGTGCACTCCAACCTTTCAAATGTTTATTCTGGAAAATTAATATCACGTTGAATTGTTAGGTGTGTTAATGGATACCTATTTATACTTAAGATATAAAAGTTAAATAACAGACGTGATATAGTTTGTTTTTTGTGTTTATATAACTGATTGCAGCACATGCAACTAAAGACATTGTTTTTGATTGATCAAAACCCTTATTCGAATTAAGATATGTTTTTTTTTGAAAATTACAGTGGTTTCACGTAAGCGGCAGTCCTTAACATCTTTCTTATTAATGTGGTAGATGATAAGCCATGCCCTACGCAGCATAAGACGCCACAAATCCGCAGGCTGCAATGGCACTTAGGATGTTGCGTCTCCTTTATCTAGTAATTACGCTTTATGCTGCTTTTCCAGAGAAAGACTATTTTGTTTATTACTCCTGTTCACTACAGAAATAGGCACTGCGGTGGTCGGTACAGACTCGCTCGTATTAGGTCTTAGTGTGGTTGTCTAGATCCCAAACCTTTAACTATTATGTATTGATTCGGTAGGTAGCCTCGTGGTAAGATCGCGTGCTTTATAAACCGGAGGTCGGGGTCGGGGTCGGGTTCGAATCCTGCAGGGACTCAACAAATTTTCATTGTTGTTTCCTAGTTGGTTAGAGCAATTTTTGCTGATCACCCAAACTGAAGTCTGAAAAGTATGATGATCCATGTGTTTGATGAGCATGTGAAAAGTCGGTCCACCGACCAACGCGTATTGGACCAGTGTGATGGAATCCGGTCCAAAAACCCCCTAATGGAGGAGAAGTGCATTAGGGGAGGCTTACGCCCAGCAGTGGACTAACACCGGTTGATGTATATTATTATGTATGACAATATAATTAATTCAAAGACATCTTTTAACTGGTTTGAACACACTAATTTTCATTGGTTTACTATAGAACAGGTACTTACATTATATCTACAAGCTAATCTTTTAGTCATCATTGCTAAAAATCTTATTGTATATGCCAAAGACTTGGTTATATGTACAGTGAAATTGTCAGCCATTCTGGTGTTTGCTAATGCTTGCATTAGCGATTGCATTGGTAATCCCACGTTTTTATTCATGCCATAATTTTCAACTAAATAAATTATATTCTCTATACCACTTCTTCTAAGTCTAAATTTCTGCTCATGAAATCTGCCATCTTTGATGCTTGCGGCAAAGTCATCCATCCTTTTTCTTTCTATTATATAAGGGAGTACTAACTCCTTACTGCTATCAAATTTGTGTTTAGCCACCCATGTGTAGTCACCAACTTTAAGACTTCTGTACTCATGAAGTGTGTTTGCTGGAATAACTAGATCATCCTTCTTTTTAGCCCTACAAAAAACCATAAATTAAAGATAACAATACAAGCACGCGGACTAAAGCCCGTCAGAGGCCCAGGGCAGCAAAAGCTGAATAGAGGCCCCAAGTTTTAAGCAAAATGTATTTCTACAAGCTTTTTATTCAGTTCACATTTGTATGTATAATTATTTATGATTATTTCAGTTAAAATCTAGGCAAGTTAAATTTAAATTAGCGGCTTCCTCAGTATTTTTCATTAATTTATTGGTTTTATCATTCTGTGTTTCAGCATCAGTCACATCGGATTTTGTATTAACATCACATTTAATAGTCCTTTCAATTATGTTTACTGTCTCAATATCAATGAGTTGTACATTGCATCCCGATTCATCAGTTTGACTAATTTCTTTGCAATGCTACTTTTCTTCTCATCAAAGTTTGAAATTATATATTTATATATGTATATTTTCGACTTAAGTATAATGTAAGTGTATGCTTACAAAAGTGAATTATTCACGCTTCCTTCATTCAGGAGAGTACCAGCTACATAGACGGAAAACCCCAGCGTATTGGACGCGGTCAGCATAAAGTTTATTAGTACCACGTTAACACTTTCGATGACTGTGCGGGCTTATCTTGATGAAATCATGAAGGTACTAAGCATATTTTAAAGTATTATGTAAAACGCGAAAAAACGTTTGGGGCCCCTAAGACCTGAGGCCGGGGCGAGGCCTTACTCGCCCCCTGTTGGTCCGCCACTGAATACAAGACAGACATCTTATGTACATATTTCTGTTCACAATACCCATGTTTTAAACATTGTAATTGGAACATGAATTGAAGAAAAATGTATCAACACTAATGCAAATCAGCTGTTAGAAAAGTATGAATAATCTTCTACTGCATTCTACACTACTAAGTCCAAAAGGCGGACTTAATGCCTAAGGCATTTTCTACCAGCCAACCTTAGGATGGGTCAGAGATGTCAATGTGGTTGCACAAAAATAATGGAATAAAATTACTGTTTCAAACAAAAAAAAACTTAATATTTAGCAAGTACATAAGTATAAACTTTATATAAATCATTTATAAAATAAATACATAATATACATACAAATTTTACAAATACATATATACTTATAAACTTGTTATAGAGATATTCATTCTACCAACACCGCATCAAAAAGGTTTTTTAGGACTTTTCTTCAAATTCAAAAAGTGTCTTAGCCATCCTGATCTCCAATGGTAGTGCATTCCAAAGAAGAATGGGTTGAATAAAGAAAGATTTATGAAAAAAATCAGAGTGATATGAAGGACAAAGCAGAGGATGGTTATGTCTCAAACAAAGATCTTTTTGAGTACCATCACTAAGAGTTTTAAAACAGGTGTATTAACAGTTTTCTTTCAAATTTAAAATATAAAAGGCTATAAATTCATACTCCTGTGACATCTAGGTTCTATCAGAACCAAATTACTATACCATACAATAATCTTTTCCTCCTTACCCAAGAGGTATTCACTGTTGCTTTAACAACTGTAAGTAAATAGGGCTACGGGGTGGTAACCATATTGCATAAAAATTTGATGTTTAAGACGTCGAAACTTGACAGATTTACTGACATGTAATCCGTTTTATAAACAGAGTTTACTATTTTAGGTTGTAAAGGCCAGATGCATGTTACTTTACTCAAGAGATTATAGTTTGATTAGAAACCAATTTCTAAATAACTTTGGAGTATTATTAGAAAACACAAAAAGAGGATATTTTCAAAGTATCAATGACAATGCACAATGCATTGTCATTGATACTTTGAAAATATCCACCCCATCAAAAAATGTGTTACTATTGTTGCCCAGAATCCAAAAATATGACCTTTTATATGTTAAATCTATAAATTTTATATTAAAACATATAATTTTTACTTTAGTTTGTAAAATTAGGCTTTAATATGTAAAAAGTAAATCTAACATACCCATTAGTTTCCATCTTATCTATAAGTAGTACAATTTCAAAACTGTTTGGTTCCAATTCCACAGTGTCCAATAATGAATCAACAGAATTGTGAGAAGAATTACTAGAATTGACAGATAAGTCAGCATTGTCCCGAGTATTATGTTGTTCTATATTTATTTGCTCAGGATTTGATAGTCTAGGAACAAGGTTTTGTATAGTAACTTCTTGACAGTTCTTTAATAACTCCTTTGCTAGTGATATTCCTTCATCGGTTAAAGAATACAATTCAATTAAGTCATAATTTTTATTAACTAATCGCTTTGATATTAAGATATCCATATCTACCAAAGAATTTTTAATAAATTCCGGCCTAGTAGTAAATGCATCATCACAATATTTCTGTGCATATCTTATTAAAGAATCTTTATCTAATTGATGTTCATTATTACTAGTGTGCTTTAATAATGCAATCAATAGAGCATAACCTCCTGATCTGTAAATAGGCTTATAATCATTTGCTAATGATTTAATAAATTCAATTGGGGTATCAGACTGTGTATCTCTGTTAATTTCTGTTTGCCTATCTGTGTGTTTAAGATCTTTAAAAGGGCTAGTATGGATTACTTGTGTAGCACTAGAATCTACACTTGTGCTAGGTATGACAATATCATTTTCAGATGCCGATTTTGACGGAGATTTTAGCCTATGTCGGTTATAGTACACTTGGAGCTTTTTGTCAATAAACATGCATAATCTTTTGTCAAAGCCATTTAATATGGCACATTCGGACCCCGACTGCAAAGGTAAAGGATATTTAGCAATGGATGTTAAAGCTTCACTGAGCATGCTTTCATGTTTGCTTCTTTTTTGTTTGGCTTCTTCATGCAATTCCTCCAGCCAAGTCTGAAAAAGCGGATTTGGTCGAGTGCGCTTTAAAGTTATTCGTTTTCCTGAATAAATACTATCCATTGCGAGATTGTAATAAAATTACACCTCTCATATTTATGTCAGACTAACATTTTCATTTTAATATAATTGTACCATATGAACGGATGTCAGAAAATAAATATCAAACAAATATGTAAATCAAAGTAAGGTTATGTTATGACAATAAATATGACATTGACATACCTACGTAAGTATTGATATCTATTATAGGTAAAGTAATTTACACACTACCTAAAGCAGCTTTAATATAAATTGTGCACTATATATGTTCATCTCATCTAAACATTTGACATATTTAGTTAACAACCTTAGCAACATGAAATTACATTATAGTCAGACTCAAAAAGTGTATCGATATTTGGAATATTAGTTTACGAATTAAATAATTTTAGTACCATCATACTGATAAAGCCATTGTTACAAAATGTATATAGAAAGTTTGTGGCATGCGTGACTTAAATATTGGTTGAGGCAGCATGTGCCGAAAATCTGAGCATTATTAGAATGCTTTAGAAATATAGAAGTAAGGAGATCTGCATATAGGATTGACATTTATATGTTCACATTTTTATTAATTGTTATTAAAATATGTTGTTGTAAACTTTTTATCAAAGCCCGCTATAAAATAAATGTTTAATATACTTACTCAAATTTAATATTAGCCCACTTCAATAGTAGAAGCCATATTTATACAACAACAAAACAAGATAATTAATTTAATACACAAAAATTAATCATTTCTATCATCAATGAAATAAAGGGATATTTTTTTACGCATTCCAATAATAATTTATGTATCGAAACAAATTAACAATTTTTAAAACGAAAATTATATAAATCGCTAGTACTTTTAATTTAGATACATGAATAATACATAGCAAATTTCTTGTTTAATATGTACATAAATTTTTTCACTTATTATAAAAAAATTCGATTAGAAAATAATTATTTTTAATGTTTAATACTATATTACTTCAATATAAATATTAAATTATCTAGCAAATAAAGGAGCAAAATTAAATTAGGCCATAAAAGTCTTTGGGTAATAAAAAATAAAGTACACATTTAATTGATATAAACTTTAATCATCCATCTCAACGTAGAGAGTATGGTAACACCGCAAGAGTACAGATGCGTGTATAGTTCCAGTCTACGCCTCGTCTTCGCTGGCGGAGACCGACTTCCTAGAGACTGGGGTGTCTGGTCTCGAATTGCGTGACCCGGACCGAGACCGGGACCCACCGGAACGCGATCCGGACCGACTTCTGGACCCACTCTTGGAGCGCGAACGCGATCTGGAGCGGCTCTTCGATTTGGAACGCGATCGGCTCTTAGACCTGTAAATGTGTAAATATTTACTACGTGTGTACATAATTTTCAAATCAAAGTTATGAATATTATTGTGAATCAATCCGGAAACTAAAATGCGATTATGGAAGATTCATAACACATTTCGACAGTGGGAATCGAACCCATTTCTGACGCATTAGTAATACGTTCTAATATCTATAATAATGAGTAAACGTTCAATTATCACTATCCATGCCGTTATGACCCCAATCAGGTTGCCAATATTCAAATACTTTTCAGTATGTTTAGATTGATATTAGAACGTAAATAATGTTAAAAACAAGAACTAATCTACTTACTTTTATTTATTTTTACAACAGCATTAGGTTTTTTTTATTAGACACGTAGGCAGACAAGAAGTCGGACCATCTGATGGAAAGTGGTCAACAACGCTAATGGACATCGGTAATACCAAGGGTATAAACAATGCGCTGCTTACCGTGAGACATAGGATGTTACGTCTCCAGTAAATACGCTGGCTACGGTAACCTTAAAGCAGAAACGGGCACTGCGATGGTACCACCTCAGACGGCCTCCTGCAAAAAGGGGATCTACACCTCTATGACTATGACCGACTTATTTCTAGTGTTTTGTGTTTAAAACTAATGAAGTCGGCCTGTCGACCTGATTTCTTCGAAGATCTTTACTTACCTGGAGCGCGACCTAGACGGACTCTTAGACCTCGAGCCGCTCTTCGAACGCGAGCGACTTCTCGAGCGGGATCGACTCTTCGAACGGCTTTTGGAGCGGGATCGGCTCTTCGAGCGGCTTTTAGAACGGGATCGGCTCTTCGAGCGGCTTTTAGAGCGGGATCGGCTCTTCGAGCGGCTTTTAGAGCGGAATGGCTCTTAGAGCGCGATCGACCCTTTCGGGAGCCTGATCGCGATCGGCTGCGCGATTTAGAGCGGCTCTTTGACCTGGATGTTAGATAAAATATTGTTGTAGTTACTTTTTAATAATTGATTTAACTTGATATAATATATTAATTTGATAACTCTTTAACTTCTATCATCTCTTTTATAAATGGTCACAAACGATTTTCTGTTAAATGTGTAATTTCGTTAACTTTTATGTTTATGTTATGATTTACAATATTGAATACAATTGTTACCATAAATACAATTTTACCACGTTTTAAGCTATAAATACTTATTTATTTTACAAATGTTGTCTTACCGATCGCTATCCGAGGCGGATACGATCCTCTTGCGTCCTTTGTTAGGTGGACTCCGACTTCCGCTTCGACTTCTGCTCCGTGACTTCCTCGAGCCCTCAGAGTCCGACTCAGAAGTCGATATCGTCTCTTTAGAAACGAACTTCATGCGTTGCTTGTTCAACTTCTCTTCGGCGGCTTTAGCGCGGGCCTTCTCGCGTTTCCCTATGCCCTTTTCGCTCTATTGAGTTATTAATAGCAAAAAAATTAAAATTAATACAGCACAAGAGCTTCAATTGATTTTAAATTAATTATTTAAATTTATAATGTCAGTTAAAATATATTGATAGTTTTTCGGGTCACGTTTAAACTTAATTTTGTAATTTCAATATTATTATTTTGAATTTGTACAATTGAAAATTTACTATACATACAAGAATTCTATTTACTATACTAATCTTAAGAGAACAGTTTCTCAAGGATTTTTTTTTGATCAGCGTGACTTTCCTTCTATTGGTCGTCGTAAAATATATAATACATACGTTATAGAGTTTGTTTGTTAAAATATATTAAAATACATTATAGATACCTTCTTCCTGCCGCGTTTCGAAGGTGGATCGCTGTCCGATCCGCTGCCTCTTTGATCGCGACGTTTTCTGCCCTTGCCCTTTTTGCCCTCACCGCCCTCTTTCTTGCCCTTTTTGCGCTGTTTCGCCTCGCCCCTGTTCAATAATAATACCAATTACACAGTTGAAACGAGACAGCTAAAATTCTTTTACAATCAGATAATATAGAGAACATATAATGTTTACTCAGTGTAAGCTACTTGAGCTTTAAATGTGAAATGTACTGCTTGTACAATATTGTCACTGAATTATAAGGAAACATTTAGTTTTTTTTTTTCAATCCTAATTAACGTTAGTAGCATTCTTATTTATACAGATTCGTCGCTCACAACATAATATGTTTCTATTTCGATTTAACTGTGTATAATCCATAAAATATTCGTGTTTTGTTATATCATTTCATAAAAAAAATAATTTATTGTACTATTCATTTAATTAACTACGCCATATAATAAAATATTTTACCCAATCCAAACTTTTGATGAATTATCACCGAAATGTATATCGTTTCGATAACTTTCGACTAATAACAACGCCGAACGTCTTCAATCATTTATTTACTGCTAGTTACATATTTACTTTGTTACCAATAAGTATTTGGTTCTGATACAGTCTATGACTTATTGACAGTTTAGGTACGTAGGTGTAGAAACAGATCACAGTAGTGTTCACGCACCGCTGGCTTGCCGTATGCAGCGTTCTACGGTCATTTCAACCAATCGCGCGCATTTTTACGATATTTAAAATAAATATAGATATATAAAGTTGTAAATAGTTGATATTTGTAAGTATTATATATTTTTTTTCATTCTAATTCTTACTGTGAAGTGCACAACTTTCCAATTGTTATCTCTTGCGCTACCCTAAGCTTGACTGGTAGAAAATGCTTATAGCGTAATATACGCGCATTGAGTTACAAATAAATATATAAATCATACCTATCCTCCCTAGGTCCATCGCTGCCGCTTCCAGGGGAGTCCGAGACATACTCGTCCCTACGCCTTCCCCTGCCCCTAGACTTGCCCTCAGCCGGCATATCAGCGAACACTAAAGCGTTCTTGGTCTTCTCCTTGAACTCCTGACGTTTCTGAAGCATCTGTACTGTGCTCTTCTGTTGCTCCTCCTCTTTACGCTTTTTCTCCTCTTCCTGTGTGACGTCACGTGTTGCAGTGAGATTTGTTTGTTAGAGCAAAGCGAGAATTTGATGACATATTTTTTGAACTATCCAATGAGACTTTCATGGAATGTTTAGCGATACGCCCTGCTCACAATCGGTGCGGAAATGACTTCAGTGTTGTTGTGAGATTCTTTGTCATCGAACAAAACAGTAAGAGCAAAGCTTTCGTCGAATGAAAAGGCTACAAATAGGCTGTGTACAAGTAACTAAAGTTTTATCATGAGATTACTTTATAGACTGTAGAGATAAATCGAGCGGTCTTTTATAAGATATCGAACGCACCTGTTGCCTCCTGAAGGCCTCGCGCTGCTCCCGCTGCCTGTCCCTGAGCGTGAGCTCCTCGTCGTGCTGCCGCCGCGCCCTCGCCACGTGCCACTGCGCCTGCGAGAGCAAATCGCCGCACGTGCGCGCCTCCAGCGCCGCCGCGCCTGCCTCGAGGCGGGCGCGCTCCACGCCCTCCGCGGCGGTCGACAGGCGTTGGAAGTAGCTAAAGTTGAATAGATGAAGGTATAAAGGTGATTGAGATGAGATTATAAGCAAATAAATATTTTGGGTCGACCACACATCGCCGTCTAGTCCCAAACTAAGCAAAGCTTGTACTATGGCAACTAGATAGGGCCGCCGCGCCTGCCTCGAGGCGGCGCGCTCCACGCCTCCGCGGCGGTCGACAGGCGTTGGAAGTAGCTAAGTTGAATAGATGAAGGTATAAAGGTGATTGAGATGAGATTATAAACAAATAAATATTTTGGGACGACACACAACGCCGTCTAGTCCCAAACTAAGCGAAGCTTGTACTATGGCAACTAGATAGGCCGCCGCGCCTGCCTCGAGGCGGCGCGCTCCACGCCTCCGCGGCGGTCGACAGGCGTGGAAGTAGCTAAGTTGAATAGATGAAGTATAAAGGTGATTGAGATGAGATTATAAACAAATAAATATTTTGGGACGACCACACAACGCCGTCTAGTCCCAAACTAAGCGAAGCTTGTACTATGGCAACCAGATAGGGCCGCCGCCCTGCCTCGAGGCAGGGCGCGCTCCAGCCCTCCGCGGCGGTCGACAGGCGTTGGAAGAGCTAGTTGAATAGATGAAGGTATAAAGGTGATTGAGATGAGATTATAAACAAATAAATATTTTGGGACGACCAACAACGCCGTCTAGTCCCAAACTCAAGCGAAGCTGTACTATGGCAACTAGATAGGCCGCCGCCATGCCTCGAGGCGGCGCGCTCCACGCCTCCGCGGCGGTCGACAGGCGTTGAAGTAGCTAAAGTTGAATAGATGAAGGATAAAGGTGATGAGATGAGATTATAAACAAATAAATATTTTGGGACGACCACACAACGCCGTCTGTCCCAAACTAGCGAAGCTTGTACATGGCAACTAGATAGGCCCGCGCCTGCCTCGAGGCGGGCGCGCTCACGCCTCCGCGGCGGTCGACAGGCGTTGGAAGTAGCTAAACGTTGAATAGATGAAGGCTATAAGGTGATTGAGATGAGATTATAACAAAAATATTTTGGAGACGACCACACAACGCCGTCTAGTCCCAAACTAGCGAGTTGTACTATGGCAACTAGATAGGCGCCCGCGCCTGCCTCGAGGCGGGCGCTCCACCCTCCGCGGCGGTCTGACAGGCGTTGGAAGAAGCAAAGTTGAATAGATGAAGGTATAAAGGTGATTGAGATGAGATTATAAACAAATAAATATTTTGGGACGACCACAACGCCGTCTAGTCCCAAACTAAGCGAAGCTTGACTATGGCAACAGATAGGCCGCGCGCCTGCCTCGAGGCGGCGCGCTCCACGCCCTCCGCGGCGGTCGACAGGCGTTGGAAGCAAGTTGAATAGATGAAGGTATAAAGGTGATTGAGATGAGATTATAAACAAAAATATTTTGGGACGACCACACAACGCCGTCTAGTCCCAAACTAAGCGAAGCCTGTCATATGGCAACTAGATAGGCCGCCGCGCCTGCCTCGAGGCGGGCGCGCTCCACGCCTCCGCGGCGGTCGACAGGCGTTGGAAGTAGCAAAGTTGAATAGATGAAGGTTAAAGGTGATTGAGATGAGATTATAAACAAATAAATATTTTGGGACGACCACACAACGCCGTCTAGTCCCAAACTAAGCGAAGCTTGTACTATGGCAACTAGATAGGCCGCCGCGCCTGCCTCGAGGCGGGCGCGCTCCACGCCCTCCGCGGCGGTCGACAGGCGTTGGAAGTAGCTAAAGTTGAATAGATGAAGGTATAAAGGTGATTGAGATGAGATTATAAGCAAATAAATATTTTGGGACGACCACACAACGCCGTCTAGTCCCAAACTAAGCGAAGCTTGTACCTATGGCAACTAGATAGGGCCGCCGCGCCTGCCTCGAGGCGGGCGCGCTCCCACCCTCCGCGGCGGTCGACAGGCGTTGGAAGTAGCTAAAGTTGAATAGATGAAGGTATAAAGGTGATTGAGATGAGATTATAAGCAAATAAATATTTTGGGTCGACCACACATCGCCGTCTAGTCCCAAACTAAGCAAAGCTTGTACTATGGCAACTAGATAGGGGCGCCGCGCCTGCCTCGAGGCGGGCGCGCTCCACGCCCTCCGCGGCGGTCGACAGGCGTTGGAAGTAGCTAAAGTTGAATAGATGAAGGTATAAAGGTGATTGAGATTGGATTATAAACAAATAAATAATTCGGGACGACCACACATCGCCGTCTAGTCCCAAACTAAGCAAAGCTTGTACTATGGCAACTAGATAGGGCGGCCAACTGGGCGTAAGCCCTCGGAGGCCGATAAGTGTTGGAAGTAGCCAAATGAAGGATTCTTGTGGGATTGAGACCGTCAAACGATTGACTAAATGAGAGCAGGATTAAAGGTTCGCGGACCACCTCTAAACGCTGCTAGGTTAAGAGTAAAATAGCGTGCTCATAACACTCGCAAGTGAAAAGTAATATATCGCTAGAGTGCTCTACTAAACAAAGGCCCCCCGTGGAAGTAAGGCTGAAAAATTGTAGCCCTTACCTATGACGGTGCGAGAAATAATCAACCTCATGTAAAATCCGGGTAATGGACAAACGTACGTTTATTATAACATTTTATGTTCATTTCTTTATAATATTCCAATACTACATTACCAGTAAATTACAAACCAGTCATAAAAAATTAACATCGCTTTAAATACGTAAACAAATTCTAAATCGCCCTAACTGGAGCGCCACAATCTCACATCTGCTCCAGCTCAAGCGCCAACTTACCGATGCGAGACCTGCAGCTCGTGCACCGCACGCAGCACGACCGCGAGCTCGGAGCGCTCGTCCTTGAGCACGTGCGCGGCGAGACGTCGCAGCGAGAGCGCCGTATTGTAGAGCAGCGCGGCGTCGTGGGGCGCGACTCGGCGCGCTCGTAGTAGAGCGGCACGAGCGGCCTGAGGGCGGCCGGCGAGGCTGTGGGCGCGCGCGAGCCACGTGAGCCACTCCTCGTCGTGCTGCATGCGGAACTTGCGGATGCAGTTCTCGTACTTCGAATGAAAAGAAATTGGGTTGCATAACAATGTTTTTAAAAATGCGCTTTTGCTATTATAAATGCGTATCTAAATATGAATATGATATTTTAATTAAAATCTACTACTATTTCACAATAAATCTACCTATATGGAAACAATTCCATTGTATAATAGTGATTTTTTTAAAAACTAAACATTTCTGTGTTAGAATGATAGTATCAAAGTCAATTTTAATTAAAAAAACTAAACTTCCTTCATTAAAATTTTGAATGACGATGAAAATGCATTTTTTATCGAAAAGCATAGCAACTAGCCCATGTAATTACTGGATAAACGAGACGCAACGGGACGTCCTTGACTTTGCTTCCTAAACTTAATTTCTCATTTGCGTAGAGAACGAAGACTACCGTTTTCAACTTAATTTGGCTAATTTTAAATTAGAATTATTAGTCCGAAGTCGGGGTTAAAAGGTTACAAAGTTTGCCGTTTCGTTAATTCAATATAAAAACTCTTACCATCTGTATGGCGTTGATGTATTGCTTCTGTTCCACATAAATATGGGCGATGTTCATCCATACATCTGGAAAGTCCGCGGTCGCCTCCCTCACTTGGGCGAATATGTCGCGAGCTTCGTTCACACAACCCTGAAAGTTCAACATCATCAGCCTGTGTTAAGTCCACTGCTGGACATAGGCCTACCCTTTCCATTAGGGGGTTTATGGACCGTACAGCGACACGCTGGTCCAATGCGGGTTGGTGGATGGACCGACTATTTACTTGCCCATCCGACGCATGGATCATCTTACTTTTCAAACAATTGAGTGATCAGCCCAAATTGCCCCAACCAAATTTGTTGAGTCCCCGCAGGATTCGAACCCACGACCTCTAGATTCTAAAGCTCTTAGATACGGAGGCATTTGAAAGTTATTATTAAATTTCATTAGGTATAGATTCCAGTTTACTGGGTAAAGCCAACTACGAGGTAGTGTCTTTTATCGATTCTCTTCATGTCTGAGGCGTACTTTTCCGAAGCGGTGGTAGCGAGTTTGACAATCAATTAGCAAACTTCTATATTGAATAAAGATATTTGTCTAGTAACATGTAGACACTGCTGTGTTCCGGTAGGAAGGGCGTCGCACTCAGACCACTTACTAATTAGTCTAAAATAACAGAAGTTAAAAAACTTGCAAATATTATAAAGTTAAAGTATATATCTCTTTTTAATGCGGCCTTTCGGTACACTTCTTCCACTCGTATAGAAACGTAAAGAGTGACTACCACTGCAGGATTAATAAACCGCTAAAATTTAGCCAAAATGAACCCTAAATAGATGTAAAAAAGTAACCCAAAGCAACGAAGCACGTATCACTGTCCTTAGTCATTGATATCTCTTACTTTGTTAAGATCTAGTCCGAGTCGAATATGGCTAAACAAAATTCACTATTTAAAGTATATAAACAAAATATCATTGACCTTATGGGCTAAAACGCAGCCGATCCCATTGGCGGCCCAGATGTTCTTGGGGTCATTCTTAAGCACTTGCTTGTACATAGCGAGGGCGCGCTCCTGATGCCTCTTCTCTCGGTCCTTCTCTCGACACGGCTGGTGTAGCGTTTGAAGCCATACGTTGCCTAAAAATGTTAAAACCCACGTTGTTAGGTCATGAAAAATAAACGAATGGACGATTCATATTTACTCTTATTATACAGAAGCTACTTTTGACTTACGTGTGATTGTAAAAAACTTTTACAATTAAAACTATAAGACCTTATTTAGCGAGACATGATTCCGTTACCTGTTTTTTAAACTGTGCCTTTTTTTTATACGACCAAAGTGACTTTTTCGGTCGAAGAGGCTGCCCGCGCTGCGGTATTTATTTATCTATTATCACTTTATTTATTTATTACACAAATAAATGTTACAAAGGCGGGACTTAATGCCAAAGGCATTGTTTCCCACTCAACCTTTGAATGGTTAAAATCATAAGCTAAGCGTACAATTTTAGAGGGTGCCCTTCCTGTCCTTCGCAACCAAGTTGGAGTCGCGGGGGAAGAGGAGTGTTGGTATTTCGTAGGCCGTTCTTCCTGTCCTCCGCGACTCGGCAGGACGCACCGCTGATGCGGTGTGGAGGGGCCGTGGGAGGAGGGGACATTCGGCATGGCCGACACGGTATTAGTGGCGGAGCCTAACACCGAGGCTGCCGCTGGGGGCCAAGAGCCTTGTCCTTGAGTTGGGTGGGATTTTCTGGCTCCCATGGTCCCTGAGTAACAGACTCGGGGGAGTCTGTTACCTGTGTATAGGGGCCGAGACGAAGGGCGCGTTAGTTCCAATGCGCCCATTAACAGACAGATGGCCGTAAGGGCGAGATGGGGCTGCTCTGGCGGCTAGGGCCGGTTTCGCAGAAGACTGCCTAAAGTTGCCATAGATAGCTGTAGTCGGTGCGAGTCCGACATAACCCGTCTTTGCCCTCGCGAGGACGGGTATACGTAGGCCCACGGTAAAAAAGACGTAAAAATTGCAAAAGTTATAGACATTTAAGTTAGTAATAAACCAAGTATCATTCAAGGGAAGGTAACGTATTGTGAAACTCTTTTTGTAGCAAAAACGTAGGGGCTCTTATTGGTCGCATGAGCATAGACTATACTATATTACATTGTTCACGTAAACTCCATGTCTTATTCGGCTATGGGTATATTAAAGTATTAAATGAAAACCCACCGAGAGCGATCAGTGACTAAGATGGTGACTCATGGAGAGCAAACAGTGTTGAGATGGTAAATCACTTCACAAATGCAATGCGATTATTATTCAGTATGGTGACTAACCGACAGTGAACGGCGAGTAGGATGTTAACGCACCGAGAGCGTACTTCAAATGGGATGATGGCTCATCGAGAGCGAACAGTAAGTAGGATAGTGACTCACTGAGAGCCAACAGCCAGTAGGATGCTAACTCACCGAGAGCAATTAGAGAGTACGCGTCGTTGGAATTGGCCGAGTTCTGCAGAATCCTCTCGAACTTCTTCTGGCCGGGGCCCCACTCTTGCTGGGCGAGATGCAGGTTGCCTAGCAACGACCACGTGTCCGGGTGCTCCGTGTTCACCTTCAGCGCCTCCTTGAACCAATCGGACGCGTCGTATATGCGCCCCTTGTCGCGCGCCATACATCCCAGCCTATAACCAAACAATAGCAGAATACAATATGAGCAGAAAATACAATTATACAAATGGACATAAATAAAGTTTCCTCTATTAACTCGTATATCACACATTGTTAAATGAAGAACTTTTAGTGGATCCTATCGAATCTTTTTAGTTAGCCTGCCTGTGATCGAGCAAAAGATGAAACGTAAATAAACGCGATAAAATCTGATTAGTCTTTAAATTGCTTGAAGCGGAGTTTGTTAATGAGGTAAGATTTTTTGCTGTAATAAATGTAGCATATTTCTCTCGAGATGATATATCTTTGTAAAAAAAAATATTCGATTCTGTAGTTTTAGATTTTATTCATTACGTACAAAAATAATTACTTATCTCATTATAAGTCGCGCTTCCGCTACTTTATTACACTATCACTACATAATTACTCTTAACGCAATATTAAAATATTATATCTCTTTAAAAGGTGTCAGGGCAGGTCCATACACAACAGTGTAATCACATACCATTTCATACCAAAAAAAGGATTTGTATACTAATCGTTATTGAACGAAACCAACACTCGCAAAG
Organism: Lamproptera curius; assembly: GCA_029286875.1. Classification (NCBI taxonomy): domain Eukaryota; kingdom Metazoa; phylum Arthropoda; class Insecta; order Lepidoptera; family Papilionidae; genus Lamproptera; species Lamproptera curius. Next base: position 132,301 of record JAGSMT010000274.1, on the reverse strand, counting down.
TGCAACACTCGTATACAATTAATATTATTCCTAATAAACATTAATCTTATATCAGTGATAAACTGGTTATTATTTTACATTAATGTGAATAAAATTACCTCAGATAACAGTCAATATAATTTGGATGCTCCTTCAAGATGTCCTTATACAGTTTCTCAGCTTTGTTGTAGATGCAGAGGGCTTCATTAAGTCTCGCCAAATTGTACATTGTGGTGACCGCTATTGAATTGTAGTACTGAGCGTCTAAAGTCTTAGCATCCGCTTTCTCTCTACAAGAAAATAACAAGAAATCATTTGAATAATATAAAATTACCTCTTATTTTAACTTTTTTTTTAAATAAATACATTTCAATTGTTTTTATTACAAAAAATACTTAGTAATCTAAAGGAAATTAAAAAAAATTATATGTAATTGTGTATATCTTTCTGAATAAGGGCTATAAATAAACTAATTAAAAATTACAAAATAAAGACCAATCTTTTGTTTGCATAACTAAGACAGCAACTCCAAAAATAAATAATCATTTGCAATTAATTGTTATAATTTAAATGCTTTATAATTAATAACATAAAAACAAATTAATTAGGTTTGTAATAATATTATATGTATATATATCAATAGTATTTATCAAAAAAAATTATGAATAAATTATACAATATTTATTTTATATGGCAAAATAAGTAAAATAATGAAAGTACATATTTATTTTACCTTTCTAAAGCTTCCTCTAAATACTTCATTGCCTCAGACATATTTCCCAATCTATAATGGAGGGCTGCAACGTTATTCAATATTTCCGCTGGTATGTCTGCATTCACCTTCTCCCTCAGAATCTTCATTGCTGTGCTGTAAGCGTTTAGCGAGCCCCTGAAATTAGTGTCAAATTATTAAATGATAACTCTCTCATATTATTCAGACAACAGTAGCATATAATATTTATACAGTTTTCATTTTTAAATTTGAAATCTTTCATGGAAATGTAGTAAAAGGTCCTTATTCGTCCTTTCCTTTTAATTACTACATATATAGTAATTAACTGATTGGAATCGCAAATAAGAAAATATTTTGCAGTGAACATAGGAACTCTCGCAATTGTTTCATCCGCGATTAGAGAAAATGCTAATTAAGGAAGCGTGAGGAAGGAACTTCTACTGTATTAGTTTTATTTTTATTTTATAAGTTAGAAACGTATTCTATATAAATAATCATTCCGTATTCACGTCTTCGGTATTCGAGGCATAATTTCGGAACAAATACCCCGCGAATAAAGAAAGAGCTTTTATAGAACATTTTCACCCCTTGAAACGTTAAGTCTATCATTTACCAAAAATAAACAAATTTAAAAAACATACCTGGAGATCATTTTGCTCCAAAATCTGAGCCAGTTCTATCCAGGCCTCAACATCATCGGGAAATTGTTCGGTGACCTTCTTCAAATGCTGACGAGCGATATCCCGTTTCGATTGTGATGGAATTGGCGTATAAAGAACCTAGAATCTTCATAGTCTCATAGTTACCGGGTTGTGCTTTCAGAACTTTCTCGAAACACTGAGCCGCCTGTAAAAGTTTAATCTTATTACTGATTATTTATTTTTGGGTAATTTTGTACTAGCTATAAATTCAACATAGAAAGTTTTCTGCAGCTTCTAATTTTTCTTTCATAGCTTTCCAAACATGCACTTAAAAAAACATTTATTTAATTAGCATTGCAAAAGTAGTAAAGTATATATATTTTAGAAATAAAGGCTTAATCAATAATGACATTTTGTCTTTTCAAATACACTTAACATAAATTAAGATACAATACCTATAATTATAGAACATTATGGCAGGAATTTTCATCAAGATGTAACCAGATAATAAAAATAATAAAAAGTATAAAAATAGCACTTTAGCAACATACCATCATCAACCATATAAGAGAAATCTGATCATCAGTAAAAATTAAACAAAATCACGAATTTTAATCCAATACTACTGCAATAACCCTGGCAGGTTTTATGTACAGTCGGGTAACACCTGCAAGAATTCGGTAGATGCAAGGAGCTCTATCATAGGGTTATGTTCAGTAATGTTACCTCTAGCAACGTAGCTATAACGTACGTATGGCATTTTTATTGTCAAATTTCCATCAAGATGACATCCAACGTCAAACAACTGCCGCCTTTCCTCGGCTCAGGTTTATATACGCCGTTAACAATATCAATAATCTAATCAAACTATTTATGATATAACTTTGATAGCACTAAGTAAACAACATATTCTTGCTTAAATATAAAACTAAAACAAACCACTAACATTTTCCGTATCTCCACGGTATATGTACATCTGACCAAGGCCGTAATGTGGCAACACAAAATTGGGCGGGGCGAACTGTGTTGCCTGATAATAGTATTGGAAAGCCTGATTGCAGTCGCCCTGGGCGTGGAAGGCGCGGGCCAAGTGGTGGCAACTCTCCGCTCGCATCGCCTCATTCTCCGTATTGTGGAAGGCGTGCATGGCTAGATGTATCACCTTGTGATAATCCTGCAATAAATGTTTACTTATAGTTACCAATACTAGGCTTGTGCCTGATCGGATATCTTCAAGTTCGCACCGCACTAGTATAGTTCCTACAATGTACTAGTACGCGCTATTAGTACTAACAGTACAATTTCCTTTTAACACACTAATATAAACAGAGAAGGAACGCTTAGGCGTGTTTAACTTTTTATATAAAAACAGTTAACCCTGAAGATTTTTATGCATTTTTTTACTATTATATTTTTTAAGCAGAATTAAAACTAAATTTCATAGTCAAAACCTGTCAAAGTCATAAAATGTTTCGTGTGTAAACAACGAGGCCACTACAAAATCAGTGTCCGACAAATTCCGAAACAAGCAGAAAACAATCTAATAAGCTTTAGTGCTATTTTTTGAGTGGAAGTTCAATTGCGATAATTGGTACATCGACAGCAGGGCTGAAATGCGACCATGACAGCAGAAAAGAATATATTGTCAATCCATCTTATGAACATAAAACCAAAGAGATCATAGTTGCGAATAAAACGTGTGTCCCGGTGCTGTGTTCCGGGTGATGTGAACATAATTACAGTTGTGAAGGATGTAGAATACGACATCACAGTTTCCGATGTATTTGCATACCCAGTTTACGACAAACTTACTTTCCGTGAGTAGATTGATTGAGAACGGAAATAATGTAGTATTCAAAGAAAATGTTGCTACATTTACAATCAACAGGGCACTCTAGTTGGAAAGGCAGAACAAGTTGATGGTGTGTACAGATTGTATACACTAAGGAAGTGGTACAGATATTGGCAGCGACAGCAAACATCAGTGAAACCTGGCATCGACGTTTAGGGGCACATCAACAGTACCAGTTTGAATAAAATGAAAATGGAGCTACTGAAGGTATCTCATACACAGATATAGCAAATATAGACAAATATAAGTGTACAGTGTGTTGTAAGGGGAAGCAGACAAGGCATTCTTTTCAGCCTAGCTCATCCAACACAGAAAATGCACTAGATTTGGTACACTCAGACTGTGTGGTCCTATGGAGAATCATCCATTGGAGGATCCAGGTATTATGTATTGTTTGTGGACGACTATAGCAAAATGCTTTCATTTATTTCATGAAAGGCAAAGTCAGGTATTTAAACATTTTAAAGATTTTCCAGTCCATGTTTGAGAACCAGAAAATAGGAAAATTAAAGTTTTTCGGACAGATAACGGTAGTACTGCAACAAAGACTTTGATAGATATCTGAAGCAGCAAGCACAATTCATCAAGAACTAACCCTTACACACAGAACAAAACGGTGTATGCGAGGAAGAATAGATCTTTGGTGGAAAAGGCAAGATGTCTAATTATTGATGCGGTTTACACAAAAGTTTTGGGCAGAAGCCGTACAACCTCTGTTTATTTAAGAAATCGGTCAGTTGTTACGGATTGAATGATATGACTCCATATGAAGTTTGGACGAAACAAGCCTAACTTAAGTCATGTTCGTATTTTCAGAGTAAAGCTATGATGCATATTCCCAAAGAGAAGAGGTTGAAATGGGATGAGAAGGCCAAGGAACTCATTTTGGTTGGATATGCAGAGAGATGTGAAGGAGCTATAGGGTTTATGCCAGAAAATAACTCTGTCACAACAAGCAGAGATCTCATAATTATGGAGAAAGCTGAGAATACAGTGGATATCCCCATTGAATGCAAAAGATTCAGCGGAGGATCAGGAACATGAGGAAAAAGAGAAAGTAGTTTTAATGACACAGATATTGATGATGAGAAGGATATCACATATGTACCAGATGCTTCTTGGTAAGTGACACATATGATAGCTGTGATAATCATAGTACAACATCAGAATTAGATGAGTCAGTCATAAATATGAATCAAGTTACAGAAAAACGAGTGAGAAAAATACCTGATAGATTTGGCTATAACCATTTGTGTATTACAGAGCCAGAAGATTACAGAACGGATATTACACTCGAGGAAGCCTTAAATGGACCTGAAAGCAAACAATGGAGAGAGAAGCATGGAGGAGGGCTAGAATCATTCAGGAAGAATGATGCATGGAACTCGCTGACAGGCCCCATGACTCTCATAGTGCAGTGCAAGTGGGTATTTAAAAGAAATATGACAGTGTTGGTAAGAGTGCGTTACCGTGCAAGACTTGTGGCAAAAGGTTTTTACAAAGGCGGGCATAGACTACCATCGAGACTTTTTCCCCAGTGCTACGTTATACTACTTTAAGATTGTTGTTTTCACTGTCAGTAAAATTAGATTTAGATATACGTCATCTCGATGTAACTACAGCTTTTCTCAATGGTTACTTGAATGAATGTGTGTATATGGAAAAACCTATAAATTATAAAGATAGTAATAATATGAATAAAGTGTTAAAAGCTTAAAGCGTGCCATTTATGGACTCAAACAATCATCGAGACTTGGTATCAAAGGGTAAACGATTATTTGATGACTTTAGGGTATACAAAGTCTAAATATGAACCCTGTTTATTTACAAAATTTGATGGAAATATTAAAGTAATAATTGCTCTTTCTCATCGATGATTTTTTTATTTTTCCAACTGTAATACTGCAACTAACCTATTAGTTCAGGATTTGAGTTATAAATTTAAAATAAAGATTTGGGTCAGATAAAGCAATGCTTAGGTTTAAAAGTAAACTTGTCTAAAGGTTTAATAACAGTTGATCAAGGAACAATATGTAGAAACTTTGTTAAGAAAATATAATATGTCACATTGTAAGACTGCTGATAATCCTATGGAAATTAATTTAACTTTAGAAAACTCAGAATAAAGTTGTAATAAAATATTCCATATAGGCAACTGATAGGCAATTTAATGTACTTAGCTGTGCTAACCAGGCCAGATATTACTTATAGTGTTTATTATCTTAGCCAGTTTAACAATTCATATGATGAAACCCATTGGAAACACTTAAAAAGAATTTTAAGATATTTAAAAGGTACTAAAAGTCATGGTCTTGTATTTTCTAAAGATGAATCTTGTATTGAAGGGTTTGTTGATGCAGATTGGGGTTCAGATGTAAGTGATAGAAAATCTTTTTCAGGATTTTGTTTTAAATTATCAGGTTCTGTTATATCTTTTGAATGTCGGAAGCAAAGAAGTGTTGCATTGTCCTCAACAGAGGCAGAATACATTGCCATGTCAGAAGCTAGTAAAGAAGCCATTTACTTAAAAATTTTTTTGTTTGAAATTTTAGGAGATTCAGAAATTATTACTTTGTATAACGATAACCAAAGTGCACAAAGTTAATTTTGAATCCAGTGTATCATAGGAGGTCTAAACACATAGATATAAGATATCATTTTGTTAGGAGGCAGTGGCAAACATGTTTATAAAAGTAGATTACTTGAAACAAACAATATGCCAGCTGATATTTTTACTAAGAGCTTGGGTTCTGGAACATAAATATTTCACTAGAATGCTTGGTGTTTGCCTGTTAATAATATGTAATATACATGAATTTTGTTAAGCGGAGGTGTTAATATTGTAACAAAATAGTAAAAGTATCTATTACTACTAGCTATTTAGTTCTGTGGTCAATAAATTAGTCTATGAAACGAACACTGTGTTTAACTTATTAATTTCGACGATATATTATGAGGAAAATCTAACATTTTTTGGTATTCATCTAAGACTTTATTTATAGTGACACTAATGTAGTCCGAATATTTAATAAAAGAAAAGGTAAACTTTGGTAAAATCTGTTTCACATATTTAAGATAGAATACTTGGAGCATATTTACAAAAAATGAAATAAACATTCAAATCTATGCCCGCTATAATATTACTTTAAAAAGTGTTTTAATCTATAATTATAAATTGGGTGCTAAAATTCTACACCGTTCGGTTCAATTTTGTCCCACCATCGGCCTACTCCGGAACTATCAAATCTCGTTGTCCGTTTTAGCTCACATACTTAAATACCAGGCGTACTGTCGAATAACTAAATGTCCCTTTTAAATAGGGAAAGATTGCACAGAATAAAGAAACAAAATTTGCAAGAAACAAAAATTGCACAGAATAAATAAACAAAACAGGGAGCGCGATTTTTTTGTTAACGTACGTCTTTGTTATTACGGTTACCGTAAAAATTGCATTACTTGATGCAGATGAAGATGTCTGATTCAATGTGAATCATTGAATCGGATAGATTTAAATTAATACCCAGTATAATGTCATAATATCATTGATTATATTTTGTAATGATAAGTCTTAAGACAAGGTGTAAGTAATTAATGAAAGCATCTTGTAATACTCTGTGTCATGATTCAATACGTTTTTATTAGGTTTTTCTTGTTCAATTGTGATATGTGTTAAAAATATATATATTATTTTTTAAATTTATGTCTTTAAGTAACATACCTTCTTAAAGAAAAAGTGATTTGCAAGGTGATTTAAAACCATAGGATTTTTCGGATCAATGGCATACGCTTGGGAGAGCATGATGACAGCCATTTTGTTAGACTCATTCTCCTGCAGGTTCAACTTCAAAATTGAGAGTCCTACAAGTGCGCCGACACATTGTGGATCTAATTGTAAAGCTCTCTCAAACGCCATCCTGAAATAAATAATGGTAGTGTTCATAATCCATTTACTTCTAAAGAGTTCAATAATGGATAAAATAAATGTTATAATATAATGTGATCAAACTTATCAAAAACAAGAAGTAAGTTAACTGCCTCCTAGCCTAGTGGTATGAAGCTTAGAAACAGGTCGTGGGTTCAATCCTGGGGACTCAACAAATTTTCATTGTTGTTTCCTAGTTGGTTAGGCAATTTGGGCGATCACCCAATTGTCTGAAAAGTAAGATGATCCATGGTCGGATGGGCATGTAAAAGCGGTCCACCCACCAACCCGCATTGGACCAGCGTGGTGGGATACGGTCCAAACCCTAATGGATAGGGTGTATTAGGAGGCCTATGTCAGCAGTGGACTATCACAGGCTGATGATGATGAAGTTTAATTGTGCCTTTTTACATTTGTCAGAAGGATTTATGATCAAAGTCCTAGACATAAACATTTTGAGATAAATTACTTCATGAGAGAAATAAGAGTTTGATAAAAGTATATTTTTCAGATTTGATTTAATAAAATCACTTGAAAATTTTAATTCAGTTCAATACTTTTCAAAATACTACATTTTTTGCTTTGTAAAGGAGAAAACTGTTGATTTCGTAAATTATTTGTTAACAAATCACAAAATTCTTATCAACATTGAATTTGTTTGTGTTTTTCTCTCGATAAGACACTACAATCAGAATTTTTATTTTTGTTTTTAAAGATTCAAGTCTAGAAAAACACAATCACAAAGCCACAGAATAAAATTTACAATTTATAATATTTATAGATCCATACAAATAGTAAAATTTCTCTATTAGATTTCTTTGAATGGTTCATAATTTATACATAGCATTACTAACAAACAATATATCATAGACATGGCTTTATACCTGGCTTTCTCTTGGTTGTTCAGTTTCATAAAACAATGCCCCATCCCGAGGCGTAGAGCCGCAGGACTATCAGGATTCGTTCTGAGTGCTTTCTTGTAAAAAGCGAGGGCACCTCTATAGTCTTTGCGGTTGAATGCTATACACGCTTTACCAAGTAAGGATGGTACGTTGTTAGGTGATTGGTTCAGCACAAAATTGAACTGTGCATCTGCTTGTTCCATTTTGTCGCCTTCGAGAAGACAAAAATATGCACGACCTAAGAGATGGTTCTGTAAAGAATAACAGCATTATTTATATAAAATATATTTTCGGAAAGTACTTATTAATATATTGATTGTACTTCACACTTCAAGTTTATATTGGTGTTGACATTACTACATTAGAGAATTATTGTATTTTATTTAGTTTTATATTACATAGTTTTTTGTTAATAAATCAATAAAAAATTACGAGTGCCTTAACGTATCTACATCGCAATAAATTACACTAAGAAAACATCAATTTTACTAACCTGATCATACATGATAATCTTATCAGCCATAGTGTACAGTAGAGTTGCTTTTGTAAACAGCTCCTTTTTCTTGTCCTTCGACTTCTCCTTATTAGCTTCCTGCACATAATAAGCAGCCAACATATCGAGAGCTCTCATTTGATCCCTCTCAAAGTCTCTATAATCAATGTTAGCATCGAATCGCGACGCTTCCAAGATCTTAAGGAAGTCCTCGATTTTCTTTTGTTTATAATACGCCAACTGCAACAAAATCAAGACTTATTACTGTTAATTATACGATGTGAAAGAGTGTATGAGGTTATGTAAGTATACGATTTACTTACTGCCACATTGATCCAAACATTGAGCTGTGAGCGTTCTTGCTGTAATATACTGAGAACTTCATCGCCAGAAGGTAATTGTTCTGGATCTAACTCAATCACCTACAAAAAAGTTAAAAATATTAGTCGGAAAACCAATTCATGAATGACACCAAAACATAAACACAAACATTACCTCATCTGTACTCATCAATGGAATTTCGAGCGACATGTTGATTGATTGTGGAGTAAATCCTCTACATAACTTATACTCTATACTTTATTACATAGTTTTTAACCGCCAAGAAATAATTCTCTTTTTTATAATACGAATACGATGCTGAATGTTTGACACCAAACTGAGTAGTGTCAAATGCCAAGTATGAATGACATACGTTTCTTTAATTGCAACATTGGTTAGGAACTTTTGTGAAATCGTAAGTTTTTAAGATTATGACTTTAAGATTTTGTAACTTATATAATCCTCGTATGTAAAAGTAGGTTGGACTTTATTATTTGCGAATAACAATACGCAATAAACCCTAAAAATGTGTCCAAAAAACTTTTAGTCGAGCCAAACGTGAGGGTCGTTTGGCTAAACACCGTCAATACAATAATGCTTACAAAGGGGACAACGTAAGCGAGACACCTTTTGGGTGCTCTTGGTTTTGTTATTGATTAACAATTTGACTGTATTACATTTAATTCATATTGTTTTATACAATATCCTATAGGCCCAATAAAACGCATGTTTTATATGTCATCCATAGGCAAAATAAAATCCAAAATGCAAACATTTGACTGTATTCTTGTTAAAAGTAGGAATTTTGTGTTCTGTGAGACCGATTAAAGTATATCTAACACAATGCCTATATATGCTGCAGATCAGTGAAGTTTTATCATTAATATTATAAAAATAATAGTAAGAAAAGAACTGTGCAAATGCCGCAGTGCTGTTCTGCTGTACCTTTGAAGAATGATATTATGAATATGATTACGACAACGCAAATGTTTGCAACCGCCATTTTTATTTTAAACATAAATCGCCTGTTTCAAAATTCTTAGTTATTCACGTTTCCTATAGTGTAAATGTATGTGATGTTTTCGCAAAAGTACCATACTATAATTTTTGATATGTATATTAATTTCATTAAATTCAAATTCAAATATCTTTATTCAATATAGAAGTTTACACTTGCTTATTGATTGTCAAACACACTACCACCAGTTCGGAGAAGAACCAGCGAAAGAAACTTAGTGGGCTATTTTTATGTCATCTTTTAAAAATAACAAACAATTTGATAATTGCATTACATATTATGCAATTTTGAAACAGGACCTGGAGCAGCATTCCATTCCAGGCTGTGTTATCATTTCAAAATTCATTAATATCGTAATAACCTTTTAACACATAAACGTTCCTTGACAACTTTTTTTAATTTATTAATAGTTAAATTCTGAACGTTTACTGGTATTTTGTTGTAAAACGTATACGTTGTCCCATAAAGACTTATTATTCTTCGCAGTCTAGTTGCTGGAAGAATTAAGTTATATTTGTTCCTTGTATCTATTCATGCATCACAATGTCTTAGAAATCATCCTATTTTTTGCACATACATTAAATTTTCAAATATGTATTGAGAACTAACGTTATTATTTTTATTTCAGTGAACAACTTTCTTAATGATTCTTTTGGGGCCCAGGTTACAGACTCACGAATTGCGCGTTTTGGAGGACAAAGATCGTATTAGTATCTGCCGCATTTCCCACAGTAGAATGCCATAAACATAATACTATGAAAATAGCTAGAATTATACTAAACGAGCTGTCTCCACATCGTTAATAATCTAATTCTTTTCACTGCGTAAGCTGCAGAGCTTAGTTTACTTCTAGCCTATTACTATAGGGGCCCCATTGTAGTTTTGTATCTACAGTTATTCCTAGAAATACAGTTGATTCAACTACGTCTAACGTTCAATTAGGAGTCATGAATCTTATACATTTTGTTTTCCTTTGGTTTAATAGCAAGTTATTAACACTAAACCAATTCGCTACTCTAGAGAGAGTATTATTTACATCGTCATTTATTGACGTATGTCGTTTAATTTTAAAAATCAGGGAGGTATCATCTGCAAATAATACTATCTCTTCGCTATTATTTATCACACATGGTAAGTCGTTTATATAAATGAGGAAGAGAAAAGGCCCAAGAATGGATCCTTGTGGGACCCCCATATTTACCGGGGCCCCGGGAGATCTTTTACCATTCACGTCAACCCTCTGAATTCGATGGCTCAAGTACGAAGACAGAAGATAGATTACATTTAAACTTGTTCAAATTTTAGGTTATTCATATATGCGAAATTAAATTAAATTTGTTGTTATGTCAAATAAAATAGTTATGCCATAAAAATAATTATTTAACAATCTTCAAATCTTATTAATGCCTAAATATTCAGGCCTATGTCCAGCAGTGGCCGAATAATGGCTGCTAATTATGATTATGAATCTTTAAATTAATTCTTGTTCTCGAAATTGACGTCACCATTTATGATAATTGCCAGCATCCAAAGATACGGGAACCAATACAAAGCAAGGTATTTACCGGCAGTAAAAAAAATACATTAAATAGTGTCTATTTACGGCACATCCATCGTCACTTTACATGATTTTTGTTAACATGATTCTTATAACCAAACAGACCTATCTCCTTAAGTTAGTTTATCGAAAAATAAAACAAAGTGTAATATTTCTTAACTAATCATATTTATTTTACGATATTGATTTAAACAAAATATCATACAGTATATAGTCGCATTACAAATAGATAATATGTATATAATATTGCTTCAAGGTTTTCAGTGAGAGATAAGTGTCCAAAAATCTATTTATTTAATTAATATTAACATATAAGTATGGGGTGCGCAACAATTTATTCATAAACAAATTGTGCGTAACTATGCATTAATTATTGGTAATCTAGAAAACGTATGGGATTTGGCGGAATTAAAAGGCCAATTCCGCACAGTGGACTTACGGAAACCATCAGAACATAATAAATAGCAGTAAGCCACGGTAATAAAGACCTAAGAGATGAAGGGACTAATAAATAAAAACATGTGGTGGTATAAACATGGTTCAAACAATATTTGTTTGAAGAAATTTGGGCCGATAACCCAGTTGTCTGAAAAGTAAGATGATCTATGCGTCGGATTATCATATAGTTAGTCGGTCCATCCGTCAACTCGCATTTGAGCAGTGTGGTGGGAAACGGTCCAAAATCCCCAAACGAAGAGGGCTTGCATTAGGGGAGGCCTATGTCCGGCAGTGGACCAACACATGTAATAATTGTGGTAATAAATATAAATATGGAACACATTGAGAAGATATTAATTTGTATAAAGATATTGCGCATCCCATAGCAAAATCATATCTTAACATTAATATTGTAGTACATTGTTAGAGAGACTATGCTCGTTTTGATACAAAAAATTAGTGATGTACTAAATATTATGTGCCCTGTATAGTAACATAAATATTGTAAATTTATTATATATATATAAATGTATATATTTACCGTTGATGGTTATTACATTTTCTATAGCCCTTATATATTGTGTATTTTATCTTACACATACATTAAAATTATTAAACAACATCTAATACTGTATATTTTTCTAGTGGACTATATAATACTATGATAGATTCTAGCGATAAAATTGAGCGAAATATTTTCAACATTAACAAAAATTAGACATAAAAAAAGCAACACTTATTACAAATATAATTTATTACATACAATAACTTGATAAAAAACATTATTACTTGAACAAATCACAGTAACTTAGGAATCTATAAGATACAATTTATAAAATTTATATAAAATACAAAACATTTAAAAGTTTTTTTAAAGTAACTATTGAATAATCTGTAATTTATTACTTGGTCAAGTATTGGATTAAAATTAGTTGATGGTTGATATAAATAAAATGAAAGCTTTTTAAAATACTTTCTTAAATACTAATATTTTCAAGACCATTTTGAGATGTCTGCAGTAAAATTTATTCAACATAGCTTAATTTTAAAAGCGGCTCAAGAATTTAAGATTACCATTGAACATAATTATTGGTTTCGAAATGGCAAAATCTTCCAAAATGTTTGGTGAAATGCATTACTACCAATACGCAAAAAAAAATTACATTAATTTTAATCATTAAGCTACTCTAAATTTCAATTTTCACTTTTTTAAACGGTTTTATTATAAAACAGAACAGCATAAAAAAGCAACTATAGATATATTTTTCTAGACTTTAAAGGTCAACTAATAGAGAAGTATTAATGTGTTTTGGTGTTGTACACCTGTATTATATATAATGGTGCATATTACATGTCAAATTCAAAATTGCTTGCCTTTTTAAAGTACTATATGATTTTATGCATAAATATATAAATAAAATTGACAATGGACACTAAATGAGACATAGAAGTTATTACCAGTATTAATATTTATGTGATTATATGGTCACTTATATGATTGCTAATTGAAATAACATTTCTAAAACATGCTATAATTTTCTAGCAACATGTCTATTACATTACTATAAACCTAATAACTATCATATTCCATACAATTCCTTAGTTAAAGATAAATTTAATGCTACTACTTAAATATTCATTAAAAATGGTTGCTAAAATCCCTTAAGTTTTAAAAATTTCTTTAAAATTCGAATACATGGCAGTTTCATTTTCAGATTAAGATTTTTGTAAAATGCCTTATAGATAATAAACCATTAAAAAAGTCACCCAACTTGTGCTTAAAATTAACTTTACTAGTATAGATATTAAATGCAGTGGTTAGATTAATATTTTGAGCATTTGAATAGATATGATTGTAAAAAATAGTACAAATTATTTAAATTTCACTACAGCTAAGCGAACAAACTTCAGTTTTTTACTTTGTAAAAGTTCTTACAGTACATCACTAAAAAATCCTACTAAAAAGAATAATCAATAAACAATTTGCATATCAAAAGTAAATTTAATGTTATGTGACATTTCACAAGTGGAAAAAATTACTATTGTATTCTAATATAACTTTATGAGTATTTTTACTATAACTATTAATAACTACAGTATTTAATGAACTTTATACTAAAGATTGCTTCAAAAGTTGTACGTACATCATTGTAAAGTACTAAAAAAATTTGATTTTCAGTATGCTGTAACTTTGTTTCATTCACATTATTTTGTGTATAGAGTATTGCTTTCATAATAGTTGTCAAGAAAATTTTTACAAATTCGTCGTAACACTTAAAAAAACATCTAACAAAATCTTTCAAATTTTAATATATTAAAACGTCAGATTTTGTAAATTAATTTAGTATAGAACCATGTTCAAATATCTTTTATGTTAATATACTTCAACTATGCTATGCATCTTTGGTAACATTTTGTGTTCCATTTATCTGTCCCGACGTTATAATTCCATTGGGTATATTTGTTTGTGGACCTCCGAGGAATGATGTGAAGGTTGTGTCCCTGCTCATTGGAGGTTCGAGACCTTCTATGGGTATACAATCCAGAGCAGGTACAGCATATTCCCTGTAAATAAAAATAAGAAAGTTTTAAATCTTTTATTTTTACTTTAATAAGCACTTGTACCTGGTGATAAGCTATAGGTACGCAAAAATTTTAAGAAAAATGCCATCGTACGGCGCTCTTAGCTCAATTGTAGGATATTACGTCAATTTAGATCTTCACTGTGTCTGATATAAAAAATCATTTACTGAGTGCCCTTCAAACCAGAACAGAGTAATGTTTTCACACCACAACTTTACCGATAAAATACGCAGAGCGCTTAAGTGTTTATGTATTATTAGCGCTGAAGTGAAGTATTCTTTACAATTTGTTGCAAAAAGACCACCTGCCTTTTAAAAGATAGTTTGGTTTCATTTTATTTTACCGCCATATTTTTGTTTGTAATATTTTACGAATATTGATCCCAAGAATATTTTATGTGTTACCAATTACTTTAAAAAATTATACAACTGAAGACCATTCATATCTTATTATCATATTCTTGCGTTTAAATTTTTTTTATTCATTCATTTTTGCACACTGAATTTGTCAATAACTTTAAGGGAAAACGAGATTATATAGTATAAATGAATTTTTCATAAAATACTTACAATGAAACATTGTCCTGCACTTGAATCGGATCATTACTATGTTGAGGTACAGCTTCAGGATGCGTCAAAGGACGAGTTGATCTCGAGCAAAACAGAAACACTCCAACCATCGCCAGCAAGTATGACAGGAAGTACAATGCGTGAAACTGAAAAGGAAAAAAGACTAAATATATATTGTAATATTTTATATTAACAGTGTTTTTACAACAACAATTATGTCAAGAAATATTCATACATCTTATTATAAAATTTTAACCAAAAAAACCTTTCATATAAATTGACACTATAAATCAACTGTGGCCCTAATTACTTGAAATCAATCAAAAATCAAAATAGAAAGATAAATGAACCCTTGCTACATAGGTGGGTGAGCATTCAATTGGCTTAGTTTTGTATATTTCTATAAATATGTTGTTAATTTGCACCTCCTCGATGTCCTGTTATATTGATCCTTGCTTAACAAATCGAAGGTCCTGCCGCAAAAAAACTTTTTAAAAACCAATCGCCTAAAACTTAAGACAACCCATGGATCAGCTTATTATCGTATATAAAGGCTGCAAAAGCCTTATACGTAGCCAGTTTCTTTTAATTTACCAACGACATTTTGTCAAACTGACACACATCAAAACAAATAAATTAAACTATAATAAAATAAATTACACTATAAACCGCCGCCGCCTCCGTCGTCTAGGAGGTATTGGCCCTTGCTTTATAATCCCGCGAGAAATCAACAACGTGTTATCGTTGTTTTCTGGTTGGTTAGGTTAGTTATAACTGTTATAATTGCCTCCGTAGCCTAGTGGCAGGGGCGTGAGCTTTAGACTCCGGAGGTCATGGGTTCGAATCCTGAAGTGACTCAACACATTTTCATTGCTGTTTTCTAGTTGGTTTGGGCAATTTGGGCCGATCACGGAATTGTCTGAAAAGTAAGATGATCCATGCGTCGGATGGGCATGTAAGAAGTCGGGCCACCTACCAACCCGCATTGGACCAGCATGGTGGGATACGGTCTAGAAACCCGATGGTGAAGGCGTGCATTGAGGGAGGCCTATGTCCACCAGTGGATTAACACAGGCTGATGATGATGATGACACTGTAATACAAAAATAAATCAGACAAACCTTAAACTGGAAAATGTACATTCCCGCGATCAGGGTGTAATAATCCGCCGACAGAAATGAAAGATGTAAAATAATCGATCCCGCGTCCCTCAGCATGAAGCTCTGCAATATTTGGAATACCGTCTGCAGCCCGCAATAGCTGCTCAGTTGGACGACAGTTTCTAATTCGTACCAATTAAACATAATGAGCTCGGTGAACTCCAAGAAGAATGTTTGAGTGCACGACACGAATCCACCGATGAATCCCAAAAGTGCCAATATTCTGAACAAGACTGTTCCGTTAGCAACATTTCTTGTAAAACTGTCACCATAGCATAAAGCAATGAGCCGGCGAGACAAAGCATGTCACCCACAAGCTGGTTTTTACCTGAAACAATGGTAGCATTAAGTAATAAATCATTCTAAATACAGACTAATAGACGTCTAGTGTGCAGTCATATGTTTTTTATCAAGTTGCAAGCGCTGCGTGATACGGACCAAAAGAACATAATATAGATGCATTATATATATTTTATATATGCATTATATATACTTTATAACTGCCTCCGTAGCCTAGTGGTATAGGCGTGTGTCGTGGGTTCGAATCCTGCGGGGACTCAACAAATTTTCATTGTTGTTTTCTAGTTGGTTAGGGCAATTTGGGCCGATCACCCATTTGTCTGAAAAGTAAGATGATCCATGCGTCGGATGGGCATGTAAAAGTCGGTCCACCCAACTGGTCCAAAAGCACCCTAATGGATAGGGGTGTATTAGGGGAGGCCTATGTCCTGCAGTGGACTATCAAAGGCTGATGATGATGATATATATTTTATAATTAAGAAGGCACTAAATATCACACCACTTCATTGCTACATTGGTTAAATTGTTCATAATAATATCAATGATATTTTATTTAGCATCATGTATAATATCTATACACAGTTCTACCCTTTTCGTGGGAAAATGTACACATATTGTTGTTCAAAACCACCACTTTTTTCTATCTAGCGCACACATTACCCTTCCGGTTGGGCGGGTCCTTTTCCTCTCGCATAAGTTCCCACTTTGTAGTGGCTCAATACTTGTGGTTTACTCTAGCTACGTAGAAGCTAGGGGGAACCTACAAGGCGACTTAAGAAGGCTGGCTACGGGGTCTATACCAAGCGGGTTTGAGATGCCTGCTTTGGATGATTCAGGAGGGTACTGTGGACGGTGGTGGATGTTCCGCTCTTTCTGCCATCCACACCCAAGTCGAGGGGAATGAGGAGTATCGATAGCTCGTACGTTGCTTTCCTTATCCTCCGCGACATGACTGCGCAGCACTTCAAATGCATTGGAGAGGGACCGTGGGAGAAGGAGACATTCGACATGGTGTTGTCGATCTCTCTTACTTCCACCGCCGAAATGGGGCGAGTGATTTAGTCTTTACCGCGACCGCCAGTAGGTCGATATGGATGTCCCGACTGCCCCAAAGTAAAAGATACGAGGGAATCTGTTTTCCATGCAGGGTCGCAGTTGGAGCGTCCCAGATGAGGCTTCTTGGGTGGCCAGTGCTGATGGGGTTGCAGAGGATTGCGAAAGCGGTCCAGTGACCTCACCTTTAAAGCGCCAAATGAAAGGATGTGGTCGGTGCGAGTTCGACATAAACCATACTTGCTTCTGTTAGGACAGGTACGCGTAGGCATTCGCCAAGGTAACAAAGGGTGCCTTAGTTTAAACGCACCCGGAGCTGAGTGCTTTCCATCTTAAAGTGATTCATACTTCAGCAGAAACTCCAGTGGTTACATTAATGATTGACTTTATTGCTATCTCTGCTATCGATCCATATCAAATCTCCTCTATTATGTGCCACACGTACAAAAGAGGATGTAGTTACATAGAGAATATCAACACTACTATTATCTCAAAATATCATGTTTGCTACAGAGAGCCAGAATGATGTCATGTCTACCTTTATCCAATTGGTGCCAGCCATAAGGCGCATCCAGCCTAAGGTGCTTCAGAACATAAGTATATTTTTAAGATCCTACTCCTAAAATCTCTGTGGTTGTATTGGTGATCTATCCCATTAGACTATGAGAGTGTAGGAAATGGAAGGGAAAGAGTGTTTGAGTGTACACTTGTGCACTTCTGTATTGTTATTTCTAATATAATTGCCCACCTTAGTTGTAATTGGCTCGGCGGTTGTTACCATTCTTTTGGAACCAGATGAATAGCATTCTTGAGAGTGACTTAGATCAAATAAATCAGTTTGAGCCTCTGATTGTATTTCAAATTATGAAGGATTATTTTTACCAATTAAAAATGTATGATATTTTTAATTATATAAATGCAAACATTAAGACAGTTCATACCATCAGTTGGAGCACCTTCTACGTCCGCCCATACAACACACACTACGGCCATAAGACCTAGTGTCGCACCAGCTACATGAGCCACACCCAATCTCTGGCCTCTCCACGCACCGCCCACTAGTGCTGCCCCAACACCACTGCATGCCAGAAGCTGTCAGCTTAATACTGATGTAAATCTTTGAGACATCACTAGCAGCCAGCTTGCTTCAACATCTAGGCTGCATGCGATAATCAACAACCACCATTTTCTGAAAGTATTTATAAAAAATATATGTATTTTGGTGGTATGATTTTTGAAATAGGGATCGAACTAGAGCAAATATCAGCCGCGAAGCAGTAGTGTGAAAACACTGCTGTGTTCCGGCTTAAAGTTCACCGTAGCCAGCGTATTTACTGGGTAAATGAGACTTAACACCTCTGTCTCACGTAGGCGTGTTTTGGCAATAATACTGGTATTGCCAATGTCTATGGGTGTTGGTGACCACTTCTCATCAGGTGGCTCGATTGCTTGTCTGTTTGTGAATGCCATAAAAAAATATATCACAATTTAGGTATAAATTTTTTTTTTTTTACAATTCAGTCACACTAAAAAATACATCTATTTAAAATATATGTAACAAATTTTTGTATGTTGTCTACATTCAAATGTTCAAGATGCAGTTAAAAAAAAATTGTATTGCATCCTTATTAGAGAGAAAGAAGAAGAACAAAACATTTATTTGGCACATAAAAGAAACATTTATGTTTATACTTAATGTCTTTGGTTTCAGCAAGTTAGGTGAACCTCCTCGAACATGCAACACAATTCCACTGCATTTTTGTATATTTTAACTCAATTACAAGATATTTGAAAAATCTTATAATATGTACAATAACCATTAATATATTGTTTATCATATTGGTGGTTAACAATAGTTCTTTAAGAAAAATATTTAAAAGTACTTCCAACACTAATGTGTGTAAATGTAATATTTTGTAATAATTAAAAAAGTAGTCATGCAATAATTAAACAATACAAATTAAATATTAATGATGTGTAAAGCATGCAATGGTTTCCTATAGTCTTTTTCTTTGTCTTTCTCTTTCTTATATATTTGTTTATAAACAAAATTTGCATGTAAGTAAAATATGTAAAAAATGGTAAATATTGTAACATTCATGCTTTCTACAGTATTAAAAAAATATACATTAAACTTACTTGATCAGTTTTTTAACATCGGTACAAAGTAACGAGGGCGCAAATAAAATAAATAATATAAAATAAGGTATAACGAGTTGTGCTGTAGTAGGAAATTGCCATGTAGCACTTTGAAGTAATGTTGTAAGTATACATCTTCCACTTAATATTAAAGACAACAGCTGGCCTAAGATGATATTGCGCCATACTTTCCTAAAACAACAAAATCGTTTAGTAGTGATCTTTGTTATTAACAACAGTAAAAGTTTAAGTAAACTTGCCATCGCCCAAGTTCCGAAAAGTAGGCTTCTACTTTATCACTGAAATTTGCATTCTCCATGTTTACCGACATATTAGATAAAGTTCTTAAAATAAGGTAACCTGAAAATTTGTAGATTTCGCGGCAAACTGAACAAAATATTTAACGTTATCCATTATATTTATGAGCTTGCAATTAGTACGAATCAAAACATTGAATATAAGTGACAGTTTACTTTTTTTTTATACAGAACATAGCGCAAGTTTGCAAGGTTGAGTTACGAATCTTTTAAAATACATCTAAATAATTTTGAACCCCTTAAAGATTACTATGTAAACATATATTTTTTTATAATATTTTAATTTACAATATGATGCAGGTTCAATCTTAGGGTATTGTATTCACTATCTATTTTTATAGTAATAATTATTGTCTTTGATGTGTAAAGCTTGAATTTATTATTAATTACAGGATTAAGCCCTCGTTTAGAATGCAAATTAATACATTAAAATATTTATTTACAAGAATATATAAAATCGGTTTAGAATGTACATAATTAAAATTTCAATTGAACATATCAAGAGAATCAACAAAAGAATTTTCGTACTGGATTGAATTTTTACAAGAGAAAAAACAATTACAGAGAAAAGCATTAGAGGATACAAGTGATACAAGTAATTAAAAACAGTTAAAGCGCTGGTTAAATACTCAGATTTCCGAATATTAAATAACCAATAATAAGTATTTAACATTAATAATATTTAGTGTTAATTATATTAAATAAAAGTATTTTAATTTATCAATAAATAAATACATACGGATAGTTAACCTCAATTATATTGGAGCACTTGAAAAAGTATATAAGCACAATATTTTTCACTAATATTCACAAATAGTAAGTAATATCAATCAAAAATAATTAAGATGATTAAAGATGATAGATTTACAAGAAATAATCATAAATAATTCGATTAAGAATTTATGGATTCACAAGACGTACTTTTATATATCATATAACTGGTAGCTCAGCGCCATCTGTTGCTTACAAATGTAGAATTCCTAAGATGTTGGCTTACTTGCTGCGTACTATAAATCAGAAGCTTTGATTGTGTGTGACTAGATGGCGCTTATCTAAAACGTATTACATAGATAAATCACAATGTTGATATATTAAATGAATAAAAATATTACCATTATATCAAGTTGAAATAAACATCATTACAAAATTAATATATTTAATATATATATTTAATATAAATTTAAATAATATAATAATATATTTTAATAACAATATATATATATATATATACCAAAAACGAACTTAATCCTAACTCATAGAGCACATTATGCAACAACTATCGCAAATAAAAAACGACAACTCCATTATCACTACACAAAATCAACCTTATCACTATGTAATAAGGTCCATTCCACCGTTTTCATTGTAAACTGTTAATTTGTATCACAGGTGCTATGCATCTTAAAATTTCACTCTCATCATTTTCATTTTTCATAACGCGCCTAAAAAGTATAACTTCAAAAATTCAAAATATACAGGAATTACAGTAACACAGTGTCAACAGAATAACAAAAAGAGAGGAAGAAAAAAAAAACAATTAATATATAAGCTAACAAAAATCGTATATAACACATAATCTTTCAAAATCCGAACATGCAGAGCACAAGTGATAAGGAATCGCTGACAAAGATACAATGTTTATGAAAAGTCTATCAGAGTGAATTCTTTATATAAACGTGTAAGTTTGCATTGGTGATAAATTCAACAAATCAATTTGTAACTCATTAATAAGTCAACTTATTCTCCACAAAGGAGCAGGGTGCCAATAATTTGTTCTCTGGCTACCGGTTCATAAAATAAGTTGCCAGTCAGGCGCATCCTTCGCGGTGGAACTCTTCAGTTTATTTCTGACTACAGCTCAGGACAGTTAGTTAAATTCTGAATTAAATTATAAAAGTATTGCATATAATTTAAGTTCCTAACTGACTGTAGAGCGTTCAGGTTTAAAATTTTGCAATTTGGTAATAGTCGTGTGTATAGACTGGTAGTGGCCAGTGAAGTTTCGAGGCAACCATGTTAAAGAATTTGTTAAATTGATTCAATACGTTTGCAAAGACTATTGTACGTAGGAGACCATACAGGTGACGCGTTCATTAAGACTGATTTTATGAGAGTCAAGTAGAGTATGCGTAAAATAAATGGATCAGAAAAATCAGCTGTCATATCGACGTATAGAAGCCAAGAAGTTGTAAGGATTTATTAGTTATACGGTCTACGTGTTTGTCAAATTTGAGATTGTTATCAAATGTCACTCCCAAATCTTTGAATTCGGTTATTTTTTCGAGAACTACATTATCGATGCAGTATGACTCAACTATTTTTTAAAATATTGTACATTGTTCTAAGTTAGAGTAAAGTTAATGAGTAACAGCTAGCAAAGAGAGTCTCATCTGTTTCTAGCATAGATTAATATGCGATTAAGGTTGATAATCATAAAAAAATTTTTACTCTTCCAAGTAATACTTAATAGATATTAACCGAACATTATAATAACATAGCAAACACAACAAAAATACTTAAGAGCTACATAAAAACGATAAACGCGTAACGGCTGATGTTGTTTATAATTGTGTATTTGTAATATCACATATAACGCTGACAGTCATGGCTTAAGCGTGTGGCTTTGATATTCCGTCTAATCCACCCAAGAGATAAGCCGCGGGGCAGGTACTAACAATTCATATTAAAAACATTGTACAACTATTATTTATTGATCGGATTTATTAAATTCTAGGGTCAGCAAAAAAAGTCGTGACTTTATTTAAATTATGATTTTGAATTGAGCTTAGGTTCAGTAAATTGGAGTTACGTATGCAAAATTATTTTTTTTACTATCATTTTGTTTGTTTAATAGTAGTAGTACATGTAAACTCTTTAATATTTATATATATATATACTCTGTCAATGATTGCTAATTTTAGATTTCTCCTCTGTGGTTAAGAAGTTTGAAACGAAAACAATTTTGTGTAAATAAAACAAAAAGTTTAAATATTCTTTTCCTTTTAAACTTAACAATATTGCAAGTTTTTAAATCTTAGTTCTATAAAACAATACAATGGGTGACGGTGAGATTAAAACCTATTCAAAGAAATACCAATAGAACATTTGTTACTTGTAAGAGTTTGAAAATGGTTTTGATCCATGCTTATTTAATTTTATATTTACAGAAGATGTCATTCGTCGAAGATTACTTATAGACGGTGATGGCACAGGCGACGATAGGCGTTTAAACGTGTTACTCAAAACTTTAATAAAATGGTGTAACAGTACGGAAGAAAAACCGGAAGATAGGTTAGATTTATTGCACTGTAGTTTAGTTGTTTGTTTATGCCTAAAAGTGTTTGAATAAAAGTGGTAATCCCAACAAGTACCACATTTGATATTTTTATAAAAACAACCAGTAGTATTTTGTTGTATAGAAATATTTTTCGATAGACAACAATAAATAAATAAGTAGGTACGTATTTACAACGGAATTGTAAGGATTTTTAAAAATAATTATTTCTGAATGTGCTACCCCAAAATATTCTCGTCACTCTGGTTTTCTACGTAAAATATTTTTTTATTTAAAAGTACTACTGGCCGTTTTTGTAAAAAGTTACTGCATATTTTATGTTTATTTTCGCACCATATCTTTTCAGTAAATCAACACATGACAGAATGCTTGCTCAATTGGCACAATGTGAATTTGCGGTGACAAAGTCTCAGCTGGGCTCTACAATGATGGCTGCGGAACTAAACAGCTACGAATCGCTATCCAAGATATTGGAAACAGGAATAGAAGCTGCCAAAAGCAATATAGAGAAAAGCAAATTGGACCTTGCGCAAGCAAAGACAGTCCGTAAAAATCGTATTGAATATGATGTTCTGGCAAAAGTAATAAGTGAACAACCAGATAGAAAGGAAACATTAGAGAGGCTTGCAACACTTAAGACAGATTTAAGTAGCTTAGAATCTACTAAGCAGTTACTAGAGAGCAGACTAGCCTTGCGTAAAAAGCAATTTCATGTGTTGGTTACTTCAATTCATCAACTCCAAGCACTTCTTGATGAATCCGATGAAACGGAGTCTATATCAGATGATGTTGAAATGAAAGACATAACAATTGAATCATAGTACTGGTTGAGGATCTAGAAATAAAAATAGACAATTCTTTTTAATGTTTTGATTAAAAATAAGAGGACCATTTTACTCCCTACTTTATAACCTTCCCCTTGTAATAATAAATAAATGAAATTAACATTTTTGTTCATAAACCTCATTATCATAATGAATTATGTATATTTAATATTTATTCCTGTAAATGGCATATTATAATAATTTTATTCTATTTAGATGGGGTTATTTCTACATTTACAACTACATTGTTAAAAGTAAAATTTTTTCATTCATACTACAGTAATACAGATTTGGAACCTATCTTAAAGCAGATTCCATAACTTGGCATAGCATTTGTACACACAAAGCACTGTTGCTATGGAGATGTTTTGGTAGAATTCATCTATAAATATGCTAGATGTTCATATCCATTGCATTAGATATACATATAAAATAATTTTAATTTTCACAACCAGAAAATGTAAATGTCAAGCCTATTAATTCTGATAGCAAAATGTTTACATTTATTTATTTATTTTATTTATTTAAACTTAACAGACATAAAATACAACGGCAAACTTAATGCTATAAGCGTTTTCTACCAATCAACCTTAGGTTGGTGCAAGAGATAATAGTTGGAGGTGCACAAACAATATTTATTAGAAAGAAACAAAAAGAAATGTATATATTTACATGAATACAAATGCCAATATACATATAAATACATAAATATTAATATAATATGTATATAAATATAATACATATACAAAAATATAACTCTCACAGTAAATGTAAACATAATATAATAACTATATAAATAATTTGATGACTACTTATCCTTAAAAGTCCTTCAACAAATGCTTTTTAAGTTTTTTCTTAAATATTGCTGTACTTTGGGCCATCCCTAATTTCGAGAGGTAGCGCATTCCATAGGAGAATAGATAGAGAATACATAGTAGCTGCAGTAATATGTTTTCAATCTTTGCAAATACAACTATGGCAGTGCATACTAGTTCCAACTTCATTGATGGCTTGTTTGCCAGTGACGCTCAATAATATTTTTAACCTCTTTTTTTTTTTACTATCTCCGTAGCCTAGTGGTATGGGCGTGTGCTTTAGAAACCGGAGGTCGTGGGTTCGAAACCTGCGGGGGCTCAACAAATTTTCAATGTGTTTCCTAGTTGGTTAGGGCAATTTGGCCGATCACCCAATTGTCTGAAGGTACGATCCATGGGTCGGATGGGCATGTAAAACGTCGGTGCACCCACTGACCCGCACTGGACTAGCGTGGTGGGATACGGTCCAAAACCCCCCAATGGATACGGGTGTATTAGGGAAGGCCTATGTCCAGCAGTGTATATATTTATCACTACTTTTTGATCCCCTCTCGTCGTTCTAGAAGAATCATCAATCTCTTTCAGGTAAGTTGAAATAGTTGTCTGAATTAAAATCGACGCATCTGAGCTCGATTGTAGCAATGATACACTTACTTTCGCTACAATTTTGTTTCAATTTTGAAATCGTTTCATTTTTGATAACGTGACGTAACGTGACTTCTGAAACCAGTTTCGGTTACGGAAAAGTTTCGGCCAATATTTTCCAAAGCCGAAACTGCGGCCAGAACTTGATTTTTGGCCAAAGCTTCGGTCGGACACTATATTCATTTGATCAAATTGTCATGTATGGCACGTTTTATGCACATAGAAAAAAAGATTTTTTAAATATATTAATTTTTATGTAAACTTACTCTACATTATCTTAAATGAGGTTTGAATATTTTACAAAAAGCATTTTTAACAATGTTTTACATTAAAATGGCTATTGTCGGTTATTCTTAACATAGATGCATGCGTCTGCGTAAAATTATTTAAAAAAGGAAACCAAATGACAGCTAATACGAGGTGTGTTCAAAAAGTATCGCGAGTTTTGAATTTTCGCGGGTTACGTATTCGAATTCAAATCGTATTAGAATTTCGATTTTTGTGGCGTTATGTTAGTACTCATGTCTCTCACTAATGCCGACTAGCTCGGCCATTTTGAATGTTCACTTAATTGTTGACAGCTGCTTTGCTTGCATGTGTTTTGGATCGTCTTAGATTTTTACCTATTAAAAAAATGGATCAAAGAACCTGTATCAAATTTTGTGTGAAAAACGAAATTAAGTGCGCGGATGCATTCCGAATGTTGACTGTGGCATACGGAGAAGCTACCTTGGACCGAAGCAACGTTTATCGGTGGTACAAAGAACTCTCAGAAGGCCGAGAAGGTGTGAACGACGAAGCTGCCGGACGCCCTGAGCACTTCAACAACAGACGAAAAACTTAATGAAGTGGAGAAAATGGTATTGGCCAATCGTCGAATCACCGTTAGAGAAGTTGTTGAGGACTTAAACATATCGATTGGCTCGTGCCGTTCGATTTTTATCTATGATTTGGGCATGAGATGGATCGTCGCGAAATTCGTACCAAAATTGCTCAATTGGGACCAAAAACAGCATCGCATGAACATTGCTAATGAGATGTTAAACTCTGTCCGCGACGACCCAAATTTGCTCCAGAGAGTCATAACTGGCGATGAACCGTGGGTTTATGGTTATGATGTGAAACCAAAGTTCAATCATCTCAATGGAAGCTGCTGCACGAACCAAGACCGAAAAAAGCGCGCTAAGTTCGGTCGAATGTGAAAGTTTTGCTGACAGTTTTCTTTGATTGCAGGGGCGTGGTGCATCATGAGTTCTTGCCACAGGTAAGAACGGTCAATAAGGAATATTACCTGCAAGTAATGCGCAATTCTCGTGAAGCAATCCGCTAGAAACGCCTGGATTGTGAAATATTAAAATTTTTTTAATTTTCCAAAAAGAAAATGTTATGCCGTTTAAATTGATAGCTTTACATAGTAGCGCAGTAAGTTTCTCTTTGCAAATACAACCATGGCAGTGCATACTAGTTCCAACTTCATTGATGGCTTGTTTGCCAGTGATGCTCATAATATTTTAACCTTTTTTTTACTATCTCGAGCCAGTGGTATGGGCGTGTGCTTAGAAACCGGAGGTCGGGGTTCGAATCGGGGACTCAACCAACTTTCAATGTGTTTTAGTTGGTTAGCAATTGGCCGATCACCCAATTGTCTGAAGGTACGATCCATGCGTCGGATGGGCATGTAAACGTCGGTCCACCCACTGACCCGCACTGGACTAGCGTGGTGGGATACGGTCTAAAACCCCCCAATGGATAGGGGTGTATTAGGGAAGGCCTATATCCAGCAGTGGACTATCACAGGCTGATGATGATGATGATGATTTATTTTTCTTCAATTCTTTTTTTCTGCCATTTTATCTCTTTCGTCTTAGTATTGTTATATCCTTGCTACGGCAAGGATATAGCGTAAGGCGTTGTAAATTGATTTTATGCTATTGCAATTTACAGCGTGTTGCTCATCAAATTCAAGATAGCTCGAAATATAATCATCATTATCATCATCATCAGCCTGTGCGGTCCGCTACTGGACATAGGCCTTTCCTTATGCACGCCACCGCTTTCGATCTTCGGCTTCCATCCAGGAGGGCTAGATGAGAATATCAATACTCAAAAAAAAAACAATTATATACACATGCGTCGGATGGGCATGTGAAAAGTCGGTCCACCCACGAACCCGCATTAGTCCAGCATGGTGGGATACGGTCCAAAACCCCCTTATGGATAGGAGTGTATTAGGGGACGCCTATGTTCATGCAGTGTATATATTTATCACTACTTTTTGATCCCTTCTCGTCATTCTAGATGAATCATCAATCTCTTTTAGGTAAGTTGAAATAGTTGTCCGAATTAAAATCGACGCATCTGAGCTCGATTGTAGCAATGATACATTTACTTTCGCTACAATTTTGTTTCAATTTTAAAATCATTTAATTTTGGATAACGTGACAACTTCTGAATCCAGTTTCGGTTACGGAAAAGTTTCGGCCAATATTGTCCGAAACCGAAACTGCGGCCAAAACTTGATTTTTGGCCAAAGCTTCGGTCGGACACTATATTCATTTGATCAAATTGTCATGTATGGCACGTTTTATGCACATAGAAAAAAAAGATTTTTTTAATACATAAATTTTTATGTAAACTTACTCTACATTACCTTAAATGAGGTTTGAATATTTTACAATAACCATTTTAATGTAAAACATTGTTAATGTTTTACATTAAAATGGCTATTGTGGGTTATTCTTAACATAGATGCGTGCGTCTGCGTAAAATTATTTAAAAAAAGGAAACCAAATGACAGCTAATGCGAGGTGTGTTCAAAAAGTATCGCGAATTTTGAATTTTCGCGGGTTACGAATTTCGATTTTTTTCATATCTGGTGACGAACCGTGGGTTTACGGTTATGATATGAAACCAAAGTTCAATCATCTCAATGGAAGCTGCTGCATGAACCAAGACCGAAAAAAGCGCACTAAGTTCGGTCGAATGTGAAAGTTTTGCTGATAGTTTTCTTCGATTGCAGGGGCGTGGTGCATCATGAGTTCTTGCCACAGGGAAGAACGATCAATAAGGAATATTACCTGCACGTAATGCGTAATTTTCGCGAAGCAATCCGCTAGAAACGCCCGGATTTGTGGAAGAATAAAAATTGGCTTTTGCACCACGATAACGCCCTTGCTCACAAATCATTGCTTGTGCGCGATTGTTTGGCCAAAAACAACACACTAATGATGCCACAGCCACCGTATTCTCCAGCTTTGGTTCCCCTGTGATTTTTCTAGTTCCCTAAACTGAAGAGGCCCATGAAAGGACGACGTTACGCTACGCTTAACGAGATGAAGACGGTATCGGAGGAGGAGCTGAACAAGATAAAAAAAATGATTTTTTGAAGTGCTTCAAAGATTGGAAAAACCGTTGGCACATGTGTATAATATCTCATGGGGATTACTTTGAAGGGGAAAAAAATAGTTATTCATGAATAAATAAATGACTTTGAAAAAACACAAAATTCGCGATACTCTTTGAACACACCTTGTACATATTTAAAAAAAAAAAGAATAAACTAAATCGGAGCACTTGGAGTGGAGCTAAGAGGTAACATATATTAAAAAAAACACGCTCTGAATTATGTACCTCCTTAAAACAACAATAGGCATGAGGCGTAGAGACTTAATGTAAATTTACAAAACAGCGGAACTAAGAAAATTAGTCTGATTCTTTTATTTTTCTAATTCTGAAATCTGGAAGTCGCGTCACAAACCTGATATCCCAATTGTTTTAGATACTTAAAAAGTACATTTACATTTACCTCGACAGTTGATCACTTAATAATAGAGTTTCGTAAATGAATGGTATGAAGTGCCATAATGTTTGACTTTAATCTTCTCTGTAGTCTACTACAGTGATGTGCTAGCTATACTTAAACGTATATCTCCTCAATAAGTTTAACCGATTTTTGAATAATTGTCTCTATTCGATTTGAACTTTTGCAAATATTGTCCATATTTACAGAGATTGGTATCATCACATTATTTTAAAATTACAGTGCTTGCCTATCCTTCAAAGGCGTTCATTAAGAGCACTAACAGCGCTTTATTAATTTCTAAATGAATCTTCTACTCCATCTTATTTATCCACACATTTTTTTTCAATACCTTAGATCTGTAAATGATAGAAATCTTCGCATGACGAGTAACCGATTTCACGAATTCTTCTTTTTTGTTCAGTCCATTCTTCCGTCTAAAGCGTTACCTCCCTATATCAGGTTCGTTCAAAAGTCTTAATCTTACCTTCACCTACCTTGTTATCTTTTCACCATCCGAGCGTTGGCTGGCTGACAGACAGTGCTAACGGCATTAAGCCGCCTTTGTACAAATTTTGTGTATAAAATATACTTAGGGCAGTGCGAGCTGATCACCTATTGCTTGTAATGTAAGTTGATCTATGCCTCGGATGGCAAGCAAAATGGTCGGTTGCAAAAATGCTACGCCTGACCTCTTTCGGTCATCCTATCGGTTATCCGTGCCATCGCACTTTAAGAGTAAAGACATTTGAAGAGGGAATGCCCTGTGGTTTTACGCGACACTTGTACTCATAATATCTCCTGCGTAGATGTTGATCTCTAAATAAGAGCTGCCGCAGTAGGCGAAATCAACTCGGGTAGAATAAGGATGGATCTAACAATATGTAAGCAGAGTCAACTACTGTAAAGGTTATTAAACTATGTAATATCAAAGTCCTTTGTTTTACGGTTCATATTCATCCAATTATATATTATTACACATGAATAAAAATAAATTTTCATCAATCATCAGCCTGTGATAGTCCACTGCTGGACATAGGCCTCCCTAATACACCCCTATCCATTAGAGGTTTTGGACCGTATCCCACCACGCTGGTCCAATGCAGGTGGTGGTGGACTGACTTTTTACATGCCCATCCGACGCATGGATCATCTTACTTTTCAGACAATTGGGTGATCAGCTCCAAATTGTCCCCAACTAACTAGAAACAACAATGAAAATTTGTCTGAGTCCCTGCAAGGTTCGAACCCAGACCTCCGGTTTCTAAGCAACGCCTATACTCACTGGCTACAGGAGGCAGTAATAAATAAATAAATAAATAATTTTGAAAAACACAAAATTCGATACTTTTTGAACACACCTCGTACATATTTAAAAAGAGATAAACTAAATCAGAGCACTTGAGGTGAGCTAAGAGGTACATATATTAAAACAAACAAGCTCTAATTATACCTCCTTAAAAACAACAATAGCATGAGACTGTAGAGAAACGATAGAAAGATACCCTTTTATAAGAGGTTACTTGCAGTTTTTACTCACTAAAACCCCTCAGCCCTATCATTTCGTATATATAGAGCACCGGATCTCCTATGGAACGTCACCAGTACCTGTCTATACGTGCTTGCTTGCCCTTTCCAATTATATCTCTCACTTCACCATCACTGTTTATCACGATTGCAAATCTTAGCTTTAGGTCAGAACCATCTCAGTTTTCATAACCATATATCTTTTGTCGCCTTTTACGACAGGAGATTATTCCTTAGTCCTATTCTAAGCCCGAAACTCAAGGCTAGAGCTATAGATCGATACGAGTAGGCGAGATCGAGTTGATTTCGCCACTGCGGCCGGAGGTAGAATAAAGGTACGGATCTATTACGCAATATTTAACAGCAGAGCATTTCAAAGGGTTATTAAACTATGTATATATCAAAAGTCCTTTTGTTTTTATGGTTTTATATTCATCCAATTATATATTTTGTAAGTTAATAACAATTAGTTTAATAATAAATTTATATTGATTAGTGGTTTTCTAATAAGCTTACGTTCCCTTATTTTTAATAAATCTAAAAAATCTGCCAACAGCAATCAATTAATACATATTATGTCAGTAAATTCAAACACAACAATGTCCTGTACCGTTGCCGAGCGTCGGTCTCCACTCAAAAACTTACCGTCCAAAAAGTGACCGGTCCTCTCGAACTTCAGTTTTCTAATCCGATGAGCTATGTCGCTGTCTATGGTTCTCTGACAGATCATATCATTTCTGATGCGGTCCTTATAAGACACAACGAGTATAGCCCTTTCCATAGCACACTGAGCGACTTTAAATTTGTGAACTAGTCGAACGGTAAGTGTCCAAGTCTCGGCGCCTTAGGTCATGACGACAAACGTAATACAGGTCGGCCTATGACAAGATGGAGTCGCGAAGTGATTGTATGCCAATAGCGGAAAAACGAAAGCGGTGGCGTGCATTACGGAAGATCTATGCCCAGCTGTGCATTGACACGGGCTGTTGATGATGATGATAATCCCGTAACGAATCCCAAAGATGCTCTTAATGGTCAGTGCATGGATTATCTTACTTTTCTCATGAATGAATGATTGGCCTAAATTGCTCTAATTATCGAGAAAACGACAACAGCACAAAGTTGTTTCACTGCAAATTAAAAATCCAACGGCCACTACACCACAGAGGCGTTGAGTAATAATCCTTGAGCATACCAAGAAAAAGAGTGTTGTATTGGATATACTTTCTGCAGCACACTTTGAAAGGTTCATGTTAAATTAAAAATGCGTTTACCTTAGAGCGGGCTTTAAGGTCGACTCGCACGAAACATAAGCAGTATTCCTTTTTAAATATTCAATATCACTTAGTTATTAACTCATGGACTGTACAGGAACATTGTGCGTTTTACCGGTTACGGTTTATTACGGTATTTATGCTTGACAAACAGGTGAAATTTCACCTTACAAAACTCATTTGAATTATGCAATTGAATTCCTTGTGGTCTTTTTATGTAAGAGTCGTGCATGTTTCGTAATATTAATAATTTAAGCCTCAAAAACTGGAATTTTTTTAAACATTTGCATAGTGTACATTCAGTAAAGTAAAATAAATAAAAAAAATGAAAAGTTTTAAAATAATATTTAATTATTTATTCAGCAATATATGCCACGCCTTGATAGTCCATCTGGACATAGGCCTCCCTTAAACACCCTTCCATTGGGGGTTTACCGATCCCACCAGCTGGTCCAATGGGGTTGGTGGTGACCGACTTTTTAATGCCCATCCGACGATGGATCATCTTACTTTTCAGACAACTGGGGATCGGCCCAAATTCTCCTAACCAACAGGGAAACAAAATGAAAATTTGTTGTGTCCCGCGGGATTCGAACCCACGACCTTCGGTTTCTAAAGCACACGTCCATACCACTAGGCTACGGAGCAATATATGTTTTATAGTAATAAATTGGATTATTTAATAAAAGTCAAAATTCCTTTAGGAAAATTTCAATGGATACTTATTATTTTATATTATTAGCCTCATAATATATAAAATCATAAATAAAACAAAACATCATACATAAATAAATCAATTAAAAAATATCGCTATGAAAGTCGAACTCTTTTTTATTAAAAATCATTTGAGCAATCTGGTTGGTTTTCATATAAATTTCAAGAGCATCAATGATAAACTATACTTAACATTTAAAGAAACAATGTTGGCATCAAAAGTATCTATTAATTACCGATTTCCGATAGCATCGAACCATTATGTTTTATATACTTATATTAATAATATTCTCCAAGCCGATCAGCCAACTGCACAAGCGATATTATAGTGCACAAGAATACGCGTAAACACTTCGTCTTCATTCGCTATCAAATGTCCGATGGGAGGGAACCGACAAGAGGCCGGAAAGAGGTCAGGCACAGGACCGACTTTATTCATGCATATCCGAGGCATGTATAAAGTCGGTCCTGTGCCATCTTACTTTACAGGGTGATCAGTCCGCATTGCCCGTACCAACTAGGAAACAACCATGAAACGTCGTTGAGTCCTCGCAGGATTCTAAACCGTTTCTCAAGCCATGTTTCTCAAGCCGGTTTCTAAGCCCATACCACTAGGCTACGAAGGCAGTTTAAGCTCAAAATGACGTATAAAATGGTCTTGGTGTTGAATTCGTATACAAACTATAGCTTACTAAATAAAGAAGAAAGAAGGTACCTACCAAGGCATTGTTGCAAATATTAGAAAAAATATGTAAGATAACTTAAAAAGAAATGATACAATCAAAATGGATTTTTTGTAACACATGGTATATAGCTGTTCTGTGGTTTATAATATAGTTACAAAGAAGAACCTTCTTTTTCACAAAAGTTTTGTATAGGGATAAATAAAAAGCGCGGTGTAGTTTAAAGAATTATTATTTATTAAATGCAATATATTCACCAATAATTCAAGTTAGTTACAAGAAAAATGTAGGGAAATAATCGGAACCTCAACGGGTTTTAGGTACCGATATTTTAAAACCCTAATTAATTGGGATCGTTGATGAATTTTTTTACCATTACAAAGCTTTATGCATTGTATTGTAATGTTTCAGTGCTCTTAACTAAATTGGTTTATGTGTCCAGTATCACGTACACTTTATGGCTCGACAGTACCGATCAAAACTAAACTATAACGCGCAAGTCCACAACAGTACGAGGCGACTGGCGCCCGACACGACATCGGTTTCGCGGGCGAAAGCGAGCGCACGCCATCCGAACCATAGACAACTCCGCAACTTATTCACGCAAACCATAAACAAAAATGCCCTCGCTCTGGGACTATCTTCACTTCAACCGTCAATATTCGAACAAGAGAAATTTGGAGGAGGGTCTATTTCAAATTGCCTCGCAGACCTGCAATATTCTGGTGAAGGTTAATAACACCAATAATATTAATTTGACGAGGAAACAAATTAAAGGATGAGGAAAGGGATGGCCGGGCCCCCAAAGAGAAAAAGTCAAGATAAGGCCCAAATTTAGGAAGAATTCCATAACAACTGGGTGTAATCCGGGGTTATCGGTAAGTGAATGAATATTTTATTTATTGTATTTCAGTTTCTATGCTTTACGGTATTTTATTTTCTGTTATAAAAACTTTACGAACTCCCCTAAAGCTGCGTCCGAATATTTTAAAGTAAAGTAAGTGGACGCAATTCTATTAAATTTTTTTCTGTAAGCTTCATTTTAAATATATTAAAAGGTTTTCTTTTTTTTTCTATTTTGTGTATAGGTTATTTATTTATTTTTATATAAAGAACTCGTAGAAAAAAATATTAATGCAATTTTTGTTTGATGTCGCTGCCTAATTCTATGAGAGGTTAAAATTGTATGTAGTAACACAGACGAGAAAAAATAATTATTCTTTAATCATGTAAACCACATAATTGTTACATTGATTATTACATTGTTTCTATTATTGGTAAAAAACAATGAGAACTTCATACTTTAGCATGTGAAACGCCGTTTACTGATTGATATAAATAAGTGTTTTAAATTGGAAAACACTGATATATCTAAGACATCATTTAAATACGAGATACGTTACCTAAAGCTTTAGAAAGGCTTTTTATATTGAATATTACAAAAAACATTTATACTTAACATAACATTATCTATTCATCAAGTCAACATAAGTGACAAGTGCCTCCTCACGTCAAGTTAACTTTTTAGAGATGCAAAATAAGCTCTGGAAGCCATTGAACCAACTCATTTGTCTTTTATGGGTTAATCAAATTAACCGAGGCTTGTATTGTGATCATCAAAAATTCTATGTGTAACGTTATAATAAGCCTTGCTCGTAATAGTTGTGATATTAAGAAAATCTCAATTTAATTCCTGTGATTTTAAGCTTCGGTGTACAAGAAACTTGCTACTCATAAAAAATGTAATGTAATATACTTTATAGTAAAGTTATTTCCAAAATATTTACGTGTTTAAAACACTGTTACTAATTCCTGTAAAACATGTAGCTTACATATTATTATATTATGTTTATTTTTGCATTAAAACCATAATTATTTATTTTATTTACGCGATTATTGGGTCCACAACAGTACATAGAATCGTACATTAAAACCATTTTACAGATTTTTCGCATTAATTCTTTTTATTTACTCCCAAGGTTTCGGACTCTTTTCAGCATCGGCAGATTTAATATAAAACTATAATGTTTAAAATTCCGTCCCAATATAACCCTTGGAAAAGGTTGCTTGATCTGCATCGTTTATCGCTTTACAAAGTTTGGTAAAATCTGACACGTAAACATATATCAGGATGGTATTCTTACGTCCAAAGTTTCAATATATTATAATTTATTTTATTTTTAAACAATATGTTAATGGAATTCTTTTAGAGATGTTAAGTTTAGTTAATATACCTACTTATTTGTAGCAAATTTAGTATTCCTTTTATTTGTCAAATATGTAGGAGTGGAACTTTAACCTTTATGTTTATCAAAACTTACGGCGATTAAAAATGTTCATAGGAGCTTTCAATTAGTGGTGTTTCTCCTCAGCTTACACACGTTAATATATATAAAATTGTCAACAAGTCATTAGCTATTGCATTGCCTGAGGGTAACGGTATATATATTTTCTAATTCAAATGCCAGTATGTAAATGTAGTCATTACTAGTTTCGATTTTGTGCTTGATATAATCCACGTGGCGCGTGTCAAGCGGCAATAGCGACGCTACCGCAGCGTATGAAATAATATACCTTTTTATAGGCGTTTAGCGATAACTTACGTCCTTGTCGTCAGTGTTAAAGATGCATAGGCGCGGAAGGCATGTGCAGTCCACGTAAGCCGTCGATAAACGATACACAAATCTAAAAAAATCGTCAAGTGTAAGTGCATCTTAATGCTGTTGGCGTCGTCGAAAATTGCAAGCTGATTCGACTCGAGGTGAACGACCTGCCGCGTAATTATTCGCGCCTTTTTTTATTACGCCGCACCAACCCCACCGCGGCCATATTGATTTTACTAGTAAAGAAAGACATCGCTGCAAATGCCGCGACCTTGTTCCAATTATTCGCTATTAGCCGCCATCCGACGGGTGCTTTTTTTGGGTGTCCGATTTCTTTTTAATAAAATATTTTTGCATGTGTTGAGAAAAATGTCGTTTGCGGATGCGCTATTTGATTTGGATGCGCTTTTTGTGCAGTATTGGCGCGAAAGTGTTGTATTCTTTGTTCAAACCACGATTTAACGACCCGATACCGTTCTGTCGTCGTAAGTAATAGATTAGTAATAAGATGCATGATTGATTTTCGAATGTTGTGTTTGTAACACAAAGGACGGTAAATGTAATTCTAAAGTCTTTGATAAAATATTTATACTACTCCCATTCTAGATTATTACAATACGTAATTAAGTCTTATGCTACGTTATTTTAAATCACTTAAATATCCCGTAACGTGTTTATTACTGTTAGAACGTGACCGATACATTGTTTACACGAACAAGACAGAAAACTGTGTTTTAAGACATTCCTTTAGATATGACAGAGGCAATCTCAGGTTTACGAGAAACCTGAGATTGCCACAATTTTGCCAAACATTCGTTTTATTATTCTCTCTGTGATAAGTTGACGTGGCACTGTTTAAATTTTTAGTTAAAAAAATTCTTTCACTTCTACGTTCTCTATGATGTTTCAAAAAGTAAGTTCATTTTACACTTACGTCAATATTATTCGTTACATATTTAATAAATACCTCGTTTATATATATAGCAAAGAAGTTTGGCACATGTTGATTTTATAATAAAGAAAAAATACAACCGTACTGTCTTGCCGGTTCCTCTCTGGCAGGGCATAATTGAAACCGGCTATTGACGTTTATTAGAGCCTAAATAAAATGTAAAATTTTTATTGTTATTCGGATAATCGACTTGAAAGCTTTCGATTTTTTTCGCTTCAATTGACTCACAGTAGGTATATGTCGAAGGTCTCGATGTCTTCGAAAACTTTGATTAATCGACATCGCATATGTGTACAATACGATGTACCGAACCCAGTTGTACGGGGGTTATTTAGTGGAGTGACCCAGTTTTATTACTATCGCATATCTTGGGCGCAGGTTACGTTCGGAAGGTGACCCACTTATGGAACTAGATTCTTAAATGTGTTTGGAACTAATTTGTAGACTAACTTATATGTTTTGCTTTAAACTCTTGATGCATCTGGTTTTAATGGTAGGCATTTGAATTTAATTTTGGTTGTTTATTTATTTTATGTTATGTAGATTAAATGTAGCTGTATTAAAGTAATAACTCCTTATGAACTATAAATAGTATTTACCATTATTTACTACTATTGCTTCGTCGTTTAATTATATAGACCATTGCTTTTAACCATGGGGACGTGGGTTAAATTTCTGTAGGGGTTTTTATATCTCCCTTGATAAGTTATTTTTGTAAATCCTTATTTTAGGCTAATATTAGCTGATTTGAATTGGAAAAGGTAGCCTCCGTTCAAGTATATCTGTGTCAGTTATTCTCTTGTGGTTTTTGGAGGTAACGTTATAAAGACATTAGTCGTAAAAGCTGCCGAACTTGGAACATGGAAAGAAAGAAGGAAAAGCTATCCCGCACTCCTATGTCTACAACACCTTGCAAGACAAATCAACATCGTTTTCAGATTTTTTAATTGCTTTTTCCGCTTTATATCAATGTAGTGTAATGTCCTATACTCTTATTAAATTGGTTATTATGACAACATCGTAACTAACAAAATTAAAAGTTTTGGTCATAACTTTTATTATATTTTTTTTATGGCATACGTAGGCAGACGAGCAGTCGGGCCACCTGATGGGAAGTGGTCACCGACGCCCATAGACATTGGCAATACCAGTGGTATCGCCAACGCGCTGCTAACCGTGAGAAATAGGGTGTTAAGTCTAGTTTACCCAGTAAATACGGTAGTAATACAGCAGTGTTCTCACACTACTGCTTCGCGGCAGAAATAGGCACCGTGGTGGTACCTGCCTAGACGGTCTTCTGTAAAAGGGACCTAACACCGGTATATTAAATAATATTTAATTTTATTACAAATAAAAGAATATAAGGAATAAAATAACGTAAAATATGTACTACAAACGGCTGAACTCACGTGAAATCGGTATTGATGCCGCCTAGTTTCAGACCAATCGGAGGTGCTTCGTAAGGACGTGTGGGATAACGGTTGCTTCCCACTGCTCGCACTGAGTGCGAGACGGGAACCTTCGAAACTAGTCGGCACCAACACCCATTTCACGTGAGTTCAGCCGATTGTAGTACATATTATAAAGGCAATGTCTCACGATAGCTTTAATAGTTTAATAAAATAATCTTTATCATACATAAAAGCTATGATCTAAAACTAATTTCGTAAATAGTTTTTCGGCTTTGGTGAACAATTTCATTTTTGCCTGTTACGACGTTTCTGTTTTCTTCCGTCGATATGAATGTATATTGATTTAGGTTGTTTAATGTGTAATCAGTCCGTATTCATGACTTCTTTTAACAGGATCGTTTTCTGAAATGTTTAAAATTATAAATACCTGATTTTCACGTTTTTGCTTTGGGAATTCTTACGCACACCCGTCATCGCGGGAGCACTGATTAACGTGTCTTTCCAAATATTTCAAGTGTAGCGCCTAGATACTTGTATATTTAACGTTGACCGCCATAAGTCCTTCATTAATTGAATTAATATTTTAATTATAAATATATTAAATTTTGAATTAATTTTGTAGTCTCTCATCAAACAAAAAGAAAAATTTCCAATTGTTGTTTTTAACGGATACTTAGTGAATGAATGTTATTTCTGAGTTCGTTTTTAAATAAAAACCTGATAAGAAAAAATAAACTTGTGTAGCGTTTTCATGAATAAGCAAAACGAAAAATTCATTATTAGTAAACGGGCGTCGCCTGAAGTAACCCCGGGTCAAGGTTGCAAAGTAGCCATTAGACTTTGTACTGCATTACCTTTATTAATTAGCGCTCAACTATTTAGTTTTAACAGTAAGCTACGATACCTAATCTCTGGCGATCGTTGTATCAAATAGTTCATCGGCGGGCAATAATAGTACATAACCTTGACATGTTCAGAGAACTTATTGTTATTAACATTGTTATAGTGTATCGAAATATTTGTATCAAGTTTTTTATAGTATTCCTAGTTATTCCTTTTTTATACGTCCTTTCTTTATTTGTGTCAGTTTGGCGAAGGACATGGCAATGGTAAAACAGATATTTATTTTCATGTTATTGTAATATTTTACTACTAATGCAGATAACCTATCAAATCTACTAATTTACGAGGTTTTCGCGTTAGCTATATATCACGACGTTTCGGATTCTTTCCAGCATCCATTATCGCGGTCAGACTAAGTGGGTATACGCCGGTGTCTCAATGTTGTTGGTACAACCGTAGAAATTTTTATTTTAAATTGACATATCTTTCCGTTTTCTTAATTTTTTTCATTGGTTTGACAAAAAGTACATATGTTCTCCTGTGGCTTTGTAGTTTTTTTGTCTCTGGGTGTGACTTTTTAAAGTTATGAGTACATTATCAGCTATTATTTAGACGTACCAGTGTTTGGTATAAGACCCTGTTTAAATTAGTTTAAGGTTTCGGCTGTAGTACATTTTTGGCCAACAATTCAGTGAAATATTCGGAGGTTAGATAATAAAACCATGAATTGTAATGGTGGAGTGGGTCGTCAGTAAAATAGATAGTGGATATGATACGGTATTATGAAGATAAGCTTTTATACATTCATATTAATTAAGAGATCGTGACAAAACATAAATAATATATTTGAATTCTCTGTTAGAACAAGATATATGTTGAACACGTAAATATATAAATACTCAAGAATAAACTCTGAATAAAAAAAATATAAAAAAATTGTATATACAGCAACAAGTTTTATTTTATTTAAACCCCTAGAAATTTAAATTTCCTTTAGAGTACAACGTTTTTGCAATCATCATACTCTAAAGTAAATATTTACAAAAAGATCTAGACAGATTTTGCATCAAATGTCCATCTTTACATTTTATGCTCTTTTATAGTGCATTAAATGTAAAGACATAGTTTTATCGAGATATACCTTCAGCTTTCTTCTAAAGCATTCTACATGGCCTGCTGTAGAGTAGAATATTATGACTTGCACGTTTCTATCAAGCTCTTCACAAAAGCTATATATGGCTTTTCTATATAGATCAGGACTTTGGGGTGTCTGTGTCACATTTTCCAGCACTTATTCTTAGAACTTCATTATGTTATTATAAAAAAAAACTCGAGAGCATTACAGACTCGCCTGCACACGCTTTATGGTTATTATAATAATTTTTTCTTCACCAGAGGTCTTAGCTCTTGCCGCAGCATTGTCGTAGCACTTGAAGTGCTTACGCATACCCATCCTTGCGGGGGAAAAATCGGGTTATGTCGGACTCGCACCGACTAAAACCACCTCGGTGTTGCTTCCTAGTGTACTAAATGTGGGATCTCCACTAATGCTAGCCGCCTATAAGAGTGTCGGAACTTGCGCCCTACGTCTTATTTTGTAAACAAAATATTCCCACAAATACGTTACACAGGAGCCATATAAACCGGGAGCTAATAATAGAAACGAGAGATCCACACTACGGTTTAGGAGGAGGAAGATGATCCATGCGTATAAGTTATTCAGTTTCTATAGAATTTTAACATTATAGTTCATCTATATCATCATCTATTCGATTCATTAAATGCTGACGTCCTGACTGACCTGACGTCCGCCTTTATCAGTCGCTCCACCATCAGTCACCAAACTAACCCACAATAAAATCTGAGAAAACGTTCAGCTTTTATCTGTAAATAAATTAAAAAAAGTTGTAAAGGAACGTTTGTGTGTTGAAGGATATTATTGTTGTAGTGACTACTTTATAGATAACACATCCTGACAATGAACTGTTCGCTCCAGGCTATTTCAAAGTAGTAAAATGTAATGTATTATTTAAAAATATTGTAAAATTTATTGAAAAAAAAGGAAAAAATAGTCCAGCTGAGTTTCTTACGCCGGTTCTTCTCAGGTCAGAGATATTTGACAGTAGATTATTTAACAATCAATAACAA
Source organism: Lamproptera curius (assembly GCA_029286875.1). Classification (NCBI taxonomy): domain Eukaryota; kingdom Metazoa; phylum Arthropoda; class Insecta; order Lepidoptera; family Papilionidae; genus Lamproptera; species Lamproptera curius. The sequence goes on along the minus strand of JAGSMT010000274.1, from coordinate 90,789 downwards.
AGTGTAATGCTTCCATATTGAATAAAGATATTTGATTTTGACTTTGACATTATTTTGGGTTGTGGTAGTAAATTATAAGACGCTTTGTATAAAAGCTATTACTAAGAAGATACGGAGTTGGAATTATAAACTGACTACCTCTACATAGTAAAACGGTGAGGAGAAAGGAAAAAGAAAAAATTCTTTTGTTTTAACAAAAATAAAGGTTTGATAGCCTAGAATTTCTTGCCGGATCCTCTTTAGACAGGAAGTAATTTCTTACGTTCAGTGATGGAACCTAAAATAAGCACAGCATATAGAATAACAAATTTTGCGATACCATTGAATTAAATGATTTTAGAACAATGCCCAATGTAGTTTGCCATTATTTATTTATCAATAACGGGGCCATACCGCTCATGGTATGTCATAAGTCGGCTTAAGTCAGATTAAATTCATAGAATACCTTGCCGGTAGATTATTTTTTTACCGCCTTAATTCAAGCACAGAGCGAAGGCTTCACTTTAATACCAATATTTTTTGTCTAATGCCTTAATAAGATTGAATAATAATGCTTCAGTTCCTTTTACATATTTTATTTCATGTGTCATTCGTAATTCTATTTTTGAACCGACTTTTAAAAAGGAGGAGGATCTCAATTCATCTGTATTTTTTTATGTTTGTTACCTTGGACTTTTGCCTAGGTGAACCACTGTGTGATTTGGTTGATTTTTTTTATTGAAAGTTGGTGCTTCCCGTTCGGTCCCATAGCAATTTGGTCCAGTTCTGACAGTGGCATCTATCAAAAAACTGAATTAGTCTGAAATCTACATTAAATATGTGCACAACAAATGGACAATAAATAGCTTAATATCACGCCAATCGAGTTCAAGTCGTTTTGTTTTTTGTTAAAATTTTTATTATCCTTGACGTTATGCTTCCAGACTCATGTCTTAAGTAAGCTTCATCTAACACAGAGTTCGCAGGAAGCTACCGTCCCCACGAACTATAATTCTTTTAAAGAGTATCCAATAGAAAATTGACGAACGCAGTTATGTTTTTAAATAGAGAAGAAATTAAGGTTTGCTGAATGCAATGAAGTTGAATTTCGATTTGTATCAAGGACTTCATATCGATCACGAAATAAATTTTGTAGATAAATATTTCGCAAAACTTTAAAATTAGTTTTTATTATGATTATTATAGTGGTATGGTCAGCATGATTAAATATGATAATAAACAATAAAGTGCGAATATATATTTGTCACCACGTAAATTTCACAATATTGCTTTTAGAATAGAAAATAAAATTGTCGTATGGATTTCTTTACTTCACTTCACTTCACGAATTCAATTTATCGAAACAATGGAGGAATAGACAACGCTAGTTATTTTGCCCTGTAAAACTTACACGTTCGTGATATTTGTATGCAGGCGATATAGTGCTATAACGATCGAGTGTAGTGCACACGAACACGGGACGTGCTTTCGTAAATTTGCCACAGTAATTTACTCCGCAGCTTAAACGTAACAAAACATTTTATAGTCTGTGCTATTTCTCAGTTACTGCTATTACAATAGTAGATATACAGTAATATTAATTGGCTAATATTAATATTTCATAATAAATCATAAAAGTATAAATATATTTTTATTATCGTTAATTTATCAAGTAACATAAGTTAGTTTTTTTTTGTCAAACTTACCTACGAGATGAACCAAAAGTTTACCTGATGGTAAGTGGGCTCACTTACATATGCTTATCACAAATGCATTTAATGATCAACCCGCTGACTGTATTTAGACATATCACGTCTTATTTTTCCAGTAATCACTGACTGCTCGCGCCCTTCAAACCGAAATCTACTATTGTTTTTCATGCTACTGAGTTGAGTTAGAAATAAGAACCCTGTTAGCTCTTCCGCTTCTTACAGTAGATGCGGTTTTTATTCTGATCCTAAATTGACGGTCCCATCTACTATCTAGACCGATCAGATCTACCGACGTTTATAAAGTCTTTGAAATAGTCAACCAAATATTTTTATTTTAACTATATTCTAGTTAATACTACTAGTTAAAACTGATCCTCTAACAATTTTATTTTTAAAAGTTAGATTTTGTAGAAATTTATTTGATAACGAAACTCGATTGTTATACAGCATTTAGTATTTTTTTGCTATTATATAAATACGCCAAGCGTTACGTTCGTATGATGATAAACGATACCCATTTCCCTTAAAATGCAACCTTATTTATCACGTATATTCTCGCCACACTGGCATTACTGGTGCTTGTAGGTATTTAGTAACTAACTAGTAATAGCTTTAGAGCCGTAAAAATGAGAATAGTTACCACACTATCAAACTTGTATCTACACCCAAGATGCTCGTATAGTGAGAGTGGACATAAAATAGCACCATACGTATGACCCCATTTTGTTTTGGGCTATTTTGTTTGAATTTATTCAGAGTCTAAATTGACTAAGCTACAGATAAATAAAATCAGAAAAGAATAAAAGAGAGTCTAATTGTAACATTGAATGATTCGTTTTAAAATGATTACATTGTGTAATATAACTGATACATAATAACATACTGATATAATATAACAAAATAACATTTTACAAAAATTTTGTGTACGTCTGTTTGACAGACAATGTCAATCTCCAATAGCGCCTTAAGGTATGGCCTTATATTTGGTGGACTGCCGTCATATTGAATCGCCTTGCAATATTCAAACAATATCGTTGTCGCTTTACTCGAATTTCATTTTAAAATTTCTTGACATAAATTTCGGACATTATTTCGTCCGTGTATAAATATACGATTTTTAGACACGAAGAGAAGTTATTTCATTTCTGTGTTAATGAAACGAATGCATTTCAAAGATTCGTGTTATTTTAACAGAGAAATAAAAGTTTTTCCATTACCACAAGACACACAGTTGGAGTAATTAAAGGTATGTTTGAGTTTTCGTTGAGTTTCAATCTTCAAGCATTACGCTATACTTGCCCGTAATGAAATTAACAAAAAAAAGTAAGTAAATACCTTTTCTCCTATTTCGATAACAGTGAAGTTCAAAACTTATATTAAGCTTTAGTTTTAGAATTTCAGTCATTTAAAGTACAATGTATTTCACCAAAAAAAGTTGCAATTGAACTCAAAAAGCAAGAAATGTCTTTGATCTTTTAGCAGTTTTGCAACAAATAATTATTCTATATCACGGTAAAAATAGACGGGAAAATTATCTGAAAACAAAGACGAGAATTGAGAAACATCGGCGCCGTAGCCGAATAAATAGGCGCTTGTATTTATGTTATTTATGGGGTTGTTGAACCTACAACGGCTCTTTGTTTTGGATGTCAAAACACTGGATTAAAAAACGTTTTGTTTATAAAGAAATCTAGAACTAGAACTAGTCTAGAACGTATCAGATTCTATCTATATGCTATTTTTTAATATACTCGTTGTTAGATTTTACTATTTTATAATATACTCGTTGACCTAGCAGACTTAGCTCAGTACAGAATTCGTAAAGCGAATTCTTATGTAATATTATGATATACTAAGATTGCGGTTAGCGCATTTACTCCATATGTGACAAAAAGGAAAACTTGAACACTACTTATGTTTACGAAAAACTGCTTAATCGCTTTCAAATAGTTGCGTCTACAACAATCATACGTACGACGCCGTATTGTTTTGGGTTATGGGTTATTATATTTTAATTTATTTGGAGTCTAAATTGGCTAATCTGTACCTAGAACTAAATAATATTGGAGTGTCTGTTTGTAACATCAAGATAATCAATACAATCTTTGTCTGTTAGTCTATTTGTTTTGGCTAATCTCTGGAATAGCTTGGCTGATCCGATCATATTAATTGTTTCGAAGTCAAAATATTATTCATTCAGTTTCCGCTCTATATAATCCTGAAAGTACTACTAATTCGTAACTTTAAATCCTTTCTTTGAAAAAGTTGCGCATTTGATATTCGACGCACAATGTTATAAGCGAATAATGTTTTGATACTAACTATTGCTTTAGTGACCAAAATATGATTAATAGCTATGTAAAACAAGTAAAACGATTACGTCTGATTGCCGTAAAATAACTTTGGCAGTAATGTCCCCATAATGGAGAAGGGTTGTGGCACACGCAATTTTACAATCATTTATTCGTCATATACCTATATTTACGAAACGCTTCGTTCAATTTCTTACGATTAAGTTCGAAATAGTACATAATTCTCTGCCATTATGGTGACTGTTCGTTATCTAAAAATAATAAAAAGTTCGACGGAGTTATATTAAACATGTGAGTCAATGTCTGCACATGTTTTTTTTGTTTTTATTTTCTTAAAGTTATGGGTATGTTACTTAAAGCTTTGCAAGTTTTTAATCATATTTGTTATTTTATGTGACAACATTCTCTTTGTTCATCTGTTTATATCAATATATAGTATTACTTATCTTAGTATAGTTTTGTCTTAATCTTGTAAACCGCAGAACGCTTTTGAAACTAAAGCACATTATTTGAGGATATTTACAATTGCCTCCGTAGCCTAGTAGTATGGCGTGAGCTTTAGAAAACGGAGGTCATGGGTTCGAATCCTGTGGGGACTCAACTTTCATTGATGTTTCCTAGTTGGTTAGGGCAATTTGGGACGATCTCCCGTTTGCCTGAAAAGTAAGATGATCCGTGCGTCGGATAGGCTTGTAAAAAGTTGGTCCACCCAAACCCTATCTATTATCCCAAACCCGGTCCGGTTTAGTAGGTATGTGGGGAGTGTATTAGGAGGGGTCTATGCCCAGCAGTGGACTATCACAGGCTGATGATGATGATGACTTACAATATGATCAAAATGGTCTCGATATCCCATTTCGCGACTAACTATTGCACATAATATCAATGCAAATTGTGAAATTTTCTCTCGATTTAAATTGTTCGAGCAGAAAATTCAAGATAATGGTGGAGCGAAAGCTAATTTGTTTCCAAAAACATTTTAAGTTTGCGTCTGTCGCTCGCAGGCGAACGTCAATTTATCCACAACCAGCCGAAGTTTACTTCAATGGCGACGTTTCGTAAAACAAACAGTAATTTAACTAAACAAACAAATAGTCCGTAATGATGTGACTGTCATTACTAGAGTAGTTAAGTTTATTTTTCTTTACATATCATAAACAAGTGATTTACTTAGTCACATGTTGGATTATTTGCTATCCGAAATTTGAACTTGCTTTTACTCTTATTTTTAAAACAGAGGTAAAAATTTTAATAATTAATTCTCTTGTTTACGCGATTACTACACATTATTGAATAAAATGACTTTATCCGGATTTTATCGCGTTATTTCACGAGGGCTTGAGTCTCCCCCATGACCAGGGCAGCTGAAAAGTGTTTAAAACTTAGGGATTTTAAAATGTAAAATTAACGCAATAAAATCCCTAAAAAGTCCTTTTATTCAATAAAAAATATTGAATTAAAATACAGCATTTAATTTTGTTATAACATTAGTTATTCTTTTCCGCGTTTCGTAAATGTATTCATCTAATACGAATTTTGTCGGAGTCAACGACCTGTAAATAAGGTTGTACTAAGAAGTTTCTGTTACGGCTAAGTAGATTAATCACATGTGACATAGATAAAAAGTTAACGTAACGATAAAAATAAAGACAATTGATTTCCCTGTTTAAATCCCTACGAAGGATTGTCTATTATATTGCCAAAATTAATGGACATGAAAACAGGAGTTTTCCACTCATTGCAGGATAACATTTTAAAAAGTTAACTTTTGGCATAACCAAGGAAGATCGTAGTGATGGATAAGAAGAAATTAAACTATAAGAAATTTGCTATAATGCCACTGCATGTTATATAAATGTATGATACCATTTAAAAGAAAGATACGGGAAAATGATAATTATAACTTTATGAAAAATTTTTACTTAAAAAACGTACGTGTTGTGTATGCATAAATAATTTAGATTTATTTAAGAACTTATTAATTATTATTGATATAAAAAAATTGTAAGTTTTTTTATTCTACATAGGGGTTTTTTTTTAATTATTTTTCAGTCTATACAGGACAGTATACGAGCAGCATTATACCTATTTTAAGGTAAAATAACGGTAACGCCTATTTGTAGTAAAGTCCATTGAACCGTAAATCGTCACGTTACTCAAATTGAGCTTGGAAAAAGTAAATGGAGCACGTTTCGTCCGCAATATATCATTGTACGTACGACTTGTATCATACTTATGTGTGACTAAAGAGATTATTTCGGGTGCGACGAACCCTGCGGGGTGAACACGATCCTTTGGGTTGAAGATGTTTTGTTTCGAGACACAGGAATTACATTGCGCGGGAAACGTTTTGGAATTCTTTTGTGGCTTTCGGAAATGATTCAGTAATGTGTGAATCAGTAATCGTTTATTTAATAAGCTTAACTATTACTTAAATTAGCTTAACTAAACTTATAATTTTTTAAAAAAAACCTAATGGATAGGGTGTATTAGGAGGCCTATATCCAGCAGTGGACTATCAAAGGCTGATGATGATGAAACTTATAATGTGCGTAAAGATGTAGTTAATGTAATGTTATATTATGAATACTCAAGAAAAATAGCTAAATAAACTAATTACGTAAAGGAGACATGTTTCTATATATAAATGCAAAGTTTTTTACCTTTTGCACACTCCTGTAGCTTGTTATTCTTTATAACAGTACAAATACATTTTGTAAGACGATAACTAGAAATTAATTAAAGAAATTTTTAGAAAAATCATTTTATGCATCATCTCTAGCCTGAAACAATTGGCGGCTGGGGTTATTTGGAACTTTTAAGTCAAGATTACGACTGACGCTGTACCAGCAAAGGTCCAGTAGTGGTTCAGCTCGTAAGGCTTTATGGAATATACATATACCGGTGGTAGGTCCCCTTTTTACCGGAGACCGTCTGGGTGGGTACCACCGCGGTGCCTATTTCTGTCGCGAAGCAGTAGTGTGAAAACACTGCTGTATTCCGGTTTGAAGGGCACCGTAGCCAGCGTATTTACTGGGTAAACAAGACTTAACATCCTATGTCTCACGGTAGCGCGTTGGCGATACCACTGGTATTGCCAATGTCTATGGGCGTCGGTGACCACTTCCCATCAGGTGGCCCGACTGTTCGTCTGCCTGCGTATGCCATAAAAAAAATATATAAAGACAATCCTCGGTGGCAAGACTTGACGTGGTCTTTGATCCTTAATACAGGACGCTACTGTACTTGATAAGTTCAAAACAATAGGAATTATAATCATCGAATAGTAGTATAAAGCATATTCCTGAAATTATTATAACACAATAATATAAAATTTAAAGACTATGGATGCTGGAAAATGTCCGAACGCATACAACCATACAGCCACCGCGATACTCCGTAAAACGTGAATATAATCTGTGCCACCTTTTGTTATTATTATTGTCTTTAAACTTAATTTATATAATATGTTTAACATTAAATACTTTAGTATTGTTACTATTCATCGCATTCATGTGGTTTATGCCGCGTTTATCGTTCGTTTGCAGTGAATTTCTATACCGGTTGAAAACTGAAAGCTCTTATCGTTAAGGTCTCTTGTATCTTGACAGCTCCCTCGAAGTTGAACATAATGGCCGATCTCTACGGTCATAGATAGGTGTTCCATTGTTAAGTAAACACTGAAATATTAAAAGCCGCCTGACCTTAATGTCGCTGGCTGTTGTAAATAATTTACGATGTTAACTTTTTTCTTGTTACAATGTTATCTGATGTAAAGATTTTGAGAATTTGAGTTTATTTAGTATCATTTTAGTTGTTTTTTTAACTATATAAAGAAGCTGATTTGTAAATATGAAACAGCTTGTGTGTGTATATATAAAACTAGAAATACCTTTAAAATAAAATTAAAATTAAAATGATTGCAAACCAAAAGATTACGTGTAATATTTAACATGTAGATTTAGTTGTAATAGTTGAAAAAAATGATTTCATGATTTTTTCTTAAACAATTTTATTTTTTTAGGCTATTTATATATATTGTTAGCACGTATTTACAATTCAGTCACTTAAATAACGTTGCTATACCACATAATTCTTAATGCATAATGAAAACTATCGTTTGATTCGTCCAAACTACATCAAACAAAATAGATAAAAAGGGTAATCTACCTTATAGTAATAATTGTAACTTCCCCCTTACATAATAGATCATTGACCGGCAAGCGTAACTTATGCCTTGGGTAATTAAACGAGTTCATATTTGCCTAATTTTGTTATTACACACGTTGCCTAGCTACGGCCTGCGTATGCCCCACGTTTTCTGTACAAATATTTACAACTTAGCATTCGACCTTGCGAGCGGAGCAACAAAAAAGGATTTAAAAGATTGCAGTTTAGTATAATGTTGGTGATGTATCTTGTACACAAACATAAACCAGCTTGTTTTAGAAACTAAGACTTCTTTAGTTGCGCATATACCACGTGTAAGAGATCGTGGAATAAAACGTTAAATGAAACGAATTATTCAAAGTCAAGAGAAAATTGTTAATTTTTAAGATTTAATTTTTGTTTAATAGGTAACTCAAAAGTAGATCTCACAAAATATAAACTCAAAATTTTCTTTTTTCATTACTTAGTAACATTTCTTATATGGATTAAACCAGAACTGTTATGAGTATTGTTATTCAAACCGCAAGAACTTAAGACTGTCCGAAAGCTTTATGGATCTTTTAGTCGTACATTAGTTTGGCAAAAACTTATTTTACCGTAGACGATACACCAGAATAGACCTCGATGTCCTGTGAAATAAGTATTAGCTTTTTATCTGTCAATTTGCGCTATAACATTTCTTTTAAAATTATTTTTAATGATGCTTCCAAAAAATAAAATCTGCTGTTTATTGATTAATGGTGAGATTAATCTTTTTTATGCCAATAATCAGAAAACAAACAATAAGTTTGCATTTCTGTTCATGACATGTATGAAGAAAAGTTTGAAAATTTTTAAGTCTTTAAATTTTTATTTATAAGGAAGCTCTGAGTGACTCCGCCCGATATAGAGCGGGCTTTACTCGGTATTTATTTGCGTGAAGGCGTGTGTAATTTCCGACGGACAGAAGGATGCTAACAGAATTAGAATAGCATACACAGCGTAGCAACATAAATCACAGATTTCATCATCATCAGCCTGTGATAGTCCACTTCGGGACATAGGCTTCCCCTAATACACCCCTATCCAATAGGGGGTTAAGGACCGTATCCCATCACGCTGGTCTAATGCGGGTTGGTAGGTGGGCCGACGTTTTACATGCCCATCCGACGCATAAATCATCTTACTTTACAGACAATTTGGTGACCCAAATTGCCTTAACCAACTAGGAAACAACATGAAAATTTGTTGAGTCCCCGCAGTATTCGAACCCACGACCTCCGGTTTCTAAAGCACACGCCTTACCACTAGGCTACGGAGGCAGTTTCGCAGATTTAGCTAGCTGAATTAACAATAGCACATGTAGCTCGTAGGATGGACAACCGTTAAGGAATAAAGCCACTTAAATGGCGATAAAAAGGTGCAATCACTTCATCTCATTCATTGTTTTTTACCGAATTATCGATCTCTGACTGTCATATATATTAATAACATAGTATACACGATATTCCTTTGTTTTTATGGATTATGTTAAAATTAATTCTTCGTTTAATTTATCTGTACCATCAGAGTTCTACTACAGTAAAATAAGTTTTTACGGTTATGAACTAAGTACGCCTAAAGATTTAAACAACTTTCAGACGGCCTTAAGTTCTTGTGGTTTGAATTACAATATTCGAGATAGTTTTGGCTATATCTATACAAGAAATATAACGGTAGTATTATTGAAATAGAAAAGTTTCTTCTGGTTAAAATACACATACCTTAGTTTTTTACTACTAAATAATTAACAAACTTCCTGAGACAACGAATAGTTCGTTTATCCATTATTTAGAAATTGATGTTGTCAATATGTCACAATGTCAAAAATTTTACAAAAAGCGATACTTTTAGTATTAAGGTTTTATTTGGCGTCGTTTTAAACTAAGTTATTTTTCTGACTACATTAGCTGAAGGTCATCTTGGCAAGGTTAAAAATATTAATAAGGTTGTGCACAGTCATCTTTTGATATACAAAAACTATTTTCTTAGAACCTCGGTCAATTTATTCCAAATATGGAAAGTCAGTGTAAGTCAATTATTCTAAATTTATAATTATTATGATATGTTAATATGATATAATTATTACCTGAAAGAAGAATAAATAGGATAGCTTTAAATTGGTAAAAGTCAATTGGCTTTTACTATTGAATAATAGTTTAATTGACGGGGAGTCTGAATAAGATCATTTCATCATCATTTCCATAACAGCCTGACAAAGTCAACTGCTGGACATATGTCTCCCTGCCCCTGCCGCACGCTGGTCCAACGAACATTTTCAACGACATAAAATCTTATTATTTTAGACCAAATCCTTTTAGTTATATAGGGATTTTTTATCTTAAAACCACAACATGCTACTACAGGAAACATGCTCTTTATACATAAATTATGTCGCTTTTACAATAATTTCTCTTTGAATAAGGTAAAGGCTTTGAGCGATCAAAGCTCTCCGATTTTGATCAACTTTTTAAATCGGAAGTTGTCATGTGGTTAAAATATTTTTCTGGTATGTAGTTCAATTACAAACTTTATTTTTCTTGAACGTTATTTTTCTATGATAAACTGAAAACGATGAATGACCCTTAGACAATAGACTAAAATAATATCTCACAAAATTGTACGAATTTAATTGGTATACAAAAAGTTGACGCATATATCTATATGTTTCAAAAACCTACATTAGGCGTTGTGATGTAAACAAACTTAAGAAATACAATGAGGTTATTTTAAAGCTTGTTAAAAGCGACCCTATGTAAGTATTTGCATTAGAAAACTCCTTTATCGCAATATAATAGGAGTTCAATAATAATATCTGTACTCCATGTCTTTTTGTCACTTCATAATCATTGTTGGATACTCATCATTTAACAGATACAAATATATTAGAAGTTATAAGTAATTTAATCAAGTAAGGTAAGCTGACAATAGATATTAGGGCGCTTAATGCATTCAAACAGTTATACATGCATTTACAATTTCTTTTTCATTTTTTTAAAATTAACATTGCGTACTATACATGTAATTGGTATCTCTGGTAAAAACGGAAAACTGATGTTTTACTAAGTTATAACTATAGCAACTAGTGTTTGTAGTAAAAAGCTATTAAAAAGGGTCAGTGACAAACTCAACAATCGATACCCATTAGTCGTGAAGTGTGTATTTTATAGTTATTGTTCACACGAAAGCTCGACTCCGGACAGCACTCATAATTTTTTTTAATAGCTCTGACTTAAATGGCTTTTTAACAGTTTTTTTCTATATCTATTATAATCGAAATACATAAATGTAAAATATTAAAAAATATTTTTGTATTTTTGGTATAAACAGTAATAAAAGTAAATGTGTAAATAAACAAAAGTCAGCTGTCTCCTCAAAATAGCACTACAAAATAAAGGAATAATTTCGAACAATGATTCTTCCTCCTTGCCATTTTTCGTTTTTTTTTTTTTTTATTATTTAGGGTTAGCTTTAAATGTAACCAGATATACCTGCACTGTTATATAAGACTGTGTTTCGTGGATAGATGATCAGAGAATTTGCAGGCGCATTCTATAATAACCGCCGAAGTCTGTCTTGATAACCAAAATCGATTTTTACATGCGACGCATAGTTCATCTTACTTTTCAGACAAATAAGAGTCGGTTGATTACCCTAACCAATGATAGTACAAAATTTAATCCCCGTAGGATTCGAATCGTGTTAAAACAAGCTTTCCGGTAATACGTAGTTGGAGCCAAAAGCTTTTTAATAAATTAATGCTGGTATAGAATTGAAGGAATAATGCTATGGTAGTTCTACGGCAATTAGCTCCGTCGTAGCGTGTTCCTACGCGGTTTGCGATACAGAATGGAGTGAAGAGATAACAAAATTTTTACTAAAATTTTTGTTTTAAGATAATAGGATAGGCAAATTAGTCATTAATCGTAAACTTTTTCTTTTGGCGATTACCTTTCTTTGTGATTTTTGTGTATACATTAAAAATTTTAATTTTCGTGCCTGTAATAAAAGGAAATCTGACTGAAGTAAGACCTATACTGAATGTTTTGAGCCAACTTTTCACTAATAATTTAACTTTATTATTAAACTTTTTCAACAACGATCTGAATCTTAATTACCTAAACTATTGATGTACCACAGAAACGTGGTCGTATTATGCACGTTTGCGGATCGTAATATACACGAGTGTATTGTCCCTGACGGTTAGACACGAGGCGTGGCGTCCATACAATGGTCACTGTAAAACGTTTTCACTGCTATACCTACCTACAACAAGGAGAACGGCAAAATGTATTTTAATACGATCAGCTATTATTGACGCAAATAACGGTTGCAAGTTCAAAATCTAATTACTTATATAACTTTGTTATTATAGGGCCAAACATTGTATTTTAAACAGTTTACGAATAGAAATCAGTTCCAAAACTATCTAATGAACGATATAAACCCAGGAAATAATAATGGAAAAAATCGCATATAGTTCAAGAACAAAATTCGTAAACACTTAATAGGTCAAGTAACTAAACATAGTAAAAAATAAGTAGTATATAATGACACATATATTTATGTATGTATATGACTGACTGGTAGAGAATGCCTTTCGACATTATGTCAGCCATTGTATTTTTTTGTGCATAAAGTGTAATATAAATGAATAAATAACTGATAAGATAGTGGGATATTTCCTTAGTTTTTGTAATAAAGTAGTAGCAAAATATGTAAAAAGAGATTCTATAGAATGATTTAACCTATTAATACCTTCATTTATGCAGCTGTTTTAATAATTTAAAGCATAGACTTGCGTGTTGCGGTGGCGACAATGCTTCCTAAAGTTTGCCATTTTTAAGAAGTATTTTGTGTTTTTGCAAATGCAGATATCGTGTACTTAATAAACTGTTTCTTTCAAAATGTATGCAATTTTTTTCATTCTATATGTACTATAAACCGTATTAAAAACTGAAATTGTTAGTTACATAATACAGACATCTTAAATGTTATAGTAGGAAATTAAAGTATTAATTATTACAAAACTACTGAACATGTTACATTTATTCTGGAGTAATATAGTGTCACAGATCATATTTTCTTGTTGTTATTTGAGGTGTGTGTTTTCATTACTCACTTGAACATAATTCATAATGGAAAATAATAACCTTCCTATCGGTTCAAGCTTGTAAATTTTGCTTTAAAACGGTCTTTGAATAAAGCTAATTCCGTAATTTTATGTACCTGTGCTAAATAAGATGGGACTTTATTTTGAAAAACCATGCATGAAACGGTTTTATAGCTTATGCTATATCTTATTGGCAGACGTCATCAAGGCGACATTCCTTTTATTTTTTTATTTTTTTATTGGCTACGAACGCAGTTGAGCTATCGGCCACCTGATAAAAACTTGTCACCGACGCCCATATACGTTGGCAATATTAGTGGTAACCCAGTTAGATGTTTACCCTCTAAATATGGTGTCCTTTAAATCGGAACATATTAGTGTTTTCACACTACTGCTTTACGACAGAGACTAGTACTGCGGTGGTTCCTTTACTGATGTTATGTTTCCATACCTAAGTTGTAAGAAGTCTTACCCATTTTTGGGACGGAAGGACTGCTTGTTCTCTCGTACTAGTCACATTAAAATTCCATCAATAAGTATGTTAGCGTGCAACGCTATGCCCTATGTATAGGTTGTTTTATTTGTAATATATTTTGGTTGTGGTATAAATTATAGCATACTACCAAAAGCATTAGTGCTACTAGTAATAATGTAGGCACAGTCTGTGATCAGTGGTAACAAATGACAACAGCAACGACGATAATCACAATTCCTTTGGAATCTATTACTGTTGATGCTAATTTAACCATATTTACGGGCAATAAATTATTTATACGTTTACTTTAATGTAATCTAAAGTAATGGACCTGGAATTTACTCGAGGCTTTAAATTTCAATCTACAAAATGATACTTGCATTTTGTAGATTGATAAATAGTTATTAAATTGTCATTACGTCAACAAACCGCCACGAAACGATAAATACATTTAAAGACATCAATATTTAATGTATAATAAATGTTTGTTTAAAATAATAAGTTCTTTCCTCCGTCACGTTTTATCTCCCATAAAACTTTAACTTCTCTGTTTGTTGTTTTTGCGTCAGGTGTAACTCCGGCCATTTTACGAAATTATCATAGAGTCTGCTTCTAATCTTCATAAATATATAAAACTAATACAACTTAAAGGTGAACCGCGTCCCACACACGTCTTTATTTGTATATATTATTGTTATACATTATACATTGTTATATTGTTATATCATTATACTTTATTGTTCGAAAACCGATTTTAGTATCGTCATGCAATTTATTAACTACCATGGATCGAAGGCATTAACTTTCGGAAATTTTGTGATCGTTCCAATGCGAACTACAATATCATTTACATTGGTAAACTTATTTTTTTTGTAAATAACAGGCTTTAGTTACCACTTTCATTACAAATTAAGCATTTATTAAAATCTGATATGATGCAGCAAATTGTAAATAGATGACCGCTATCTACACCGATTGTCGATGAGACTTTATCGACTATAAGGTTAAATAGATCGGTAGTTTCGCAAATAGAATTTTAAATACAAACAGTTTGTTTCTGCATTTCGGTTAGCAATGTATAAATAATATTATGGCGTCATAATGTAAAATTGTTTTTATTATACCTTAGCATGGAAACTTCAAACGGAACGAAATAGGAATTGGAAAAACCGAGAAGTTGATCTCAATAATACAGCATACCATTTTGATGAGCAGCTTTTAGTCCTTGGCATCCGAGTTGTTTACATTTATTCCAAGTCTAAATTGACCGAACTATAACCGTTCGTTATTATCAAAACGGTAATATCTGTGATATAAATTTTTACCATACTACCGTCCATATTATTAGATATGTGGTGCATGTTATGTGCAGGAAATAACACTCTGTTAGATTTACTTAAAACCTGGAATAATTCTATTCTCTTCATGTATATTATCGCGATTATAGTTGGTTAGAATGGCGTTACCAAGCGCATCAGCTTATGTCCTTTGCAAACATAATTATGTTTACTTTAACTCGACTATAAACTCGAATGCATCAAACAGTACACAAATACGTAGAATTTTACATAAACCATATGTATCCAAAACGGTCACGGGTTTCTCTATTAAATATGTTATTGTCCTTAGGGACTTATAGTATCGGCAATATTATTATTACATTTCAAACTGTTCGCTTAAAGTGTTACTAATAGATATACATATAAAATATTATGTTGTTCATAGAACCAAGAAAATCATAGGACATTGTATAACTTTATAGAAGCAAGATATAAACTACTATCGAAATAAATTAAGTTAATAATTTATGTTTTCAGGGACAATAGTTATACCTTCTGTAAGAATCGTCCTGGCTAAGTTTCTACTGTTCTTCTCAGGCAAGAACTCTCAAATTTTCTAGAACCATGTGGTAAGATTTTTGACAATAATGAAAAAGTTAATGCGTTTCTTACTTGATTATAGAGAGTTCTTTCTGACTTACGTGGTTACAGTTGCAAATCAAAAATTTCGAAATTCTCAATTGAGAAGTTACCGTGTACAAGCTACTATTTAAAATGTAATTATTGCTTTTCAATGTAATCTCCGCAAAATTTGACACATTTTTTATACGATGGAACCAATCATTGAAGCAACCATTCCATTTGGAAGTTACGGTCTCCAAATGGCCGTTTTGTAGGCGTGTACAGCTTCTTCAGGTGATGAAAATCTCTGACCATGCAATTTATTCCTTATTTTAGAAAAGCATAGAAATCGTTAGGGAACGAAAAGTGACAGTAAAATGAGTTCATCTAATAAATTAAAACTCTCTTTTCGAAATCCTTTTTAAATTTTTTCCACACTGTTTTGTAGTCATATAATTAAACCGCAGAACGATTTGTGGTGTCATTTATGTTTGCTGTAAATAAAAATAAATACCTTCATAAATTACATACAATCATATTCACGAAGGCCAAGGTTTGATAATAATACAACAACTTTACAAGTTCATCGATATAAAGCTATTCGATGTTCGTAGTGTTATTTTGACGGTTATCGTGATCAGACAGTTACTACTTGTGGACATTTTTTCGTTAGCAAATCGAAAATTGAAAAAATATTCAAGCCTTAAACTGAAAATTCAAGACAAGCATAAATTACATTGCGCAAGAAGTTGTTTGTGATACACGTGATTAGTGTCCATCCGGACACTTTTTATAACGGTAAATATGTTTATAACATTAAATTAACATTATTGAAGTGACTTAAATTAGTTTATGAAACAATTTTGTTTAATAAGAGAATTTTAACTACTTACTATACCTTGAAAAGATGTATTTAAAGACATATTTCATTAAAGGATATACACTGTTTATCTGTTATCAATCTATTTGTTATCGAATTATTTTCTTCTTGATTTAAAAGCAAAAACTACCTTAGCTGCACTTAATGATGTATTTTTAAAATACTTTGCGCATACAAATTGTACCATTTGCGTGATATCACAATAATGACTATGTTTTGCCCTGAATAGTTTTACGGTCTGAACTAACCCAGTATTTAAAATGCACGAGCACAATGCGGTGGTTGTCGACGTCATCTACTTTGCAGTAATACTTTTGCTACTTTTGCGTTTGTACGGTTATTAAAGGAGTATCAGGATATACAGAAGATGCAGTTGATAAACTATCATATTCGTGAATGCGTCTTTAAAAGTTTGCTGTGTGGTTTTAGTGTTTTAAATTTAGTGTTTAGGTACTTAAAGACGTAGGATTGTTAGTAAAATATAAATGGTTAGTGGCAGCTTTTTGTGTAGCATAATAACTCTTAAATATAATAATTGTATATTTAAATAACTTGCTCTTATGTTTTTAAAGTTTATGAATGATGTTAATACATATTTTATTATTATATTTAACTGATACCTGTGAAGTGAATCGTACATGCATACGTTCAATCATTTTCGTTATGCTTGTCAATAAACGTCAAACAACAAGTGTCATTTATGAAGTCGTTGCACTGAAACAAACAATAACTTTTATTGACAAGTTTGAAAAAAAAATATTATTTTTATATTAATTTATAACTTTATAAAATGAATTTAAAATCAAAACTATATATGTTAATGTATAAGGATATATTAAAAGATCACATAAAAGTTTGTTACTTTATATGATAATAATAACCTTTACATATTCGTTTTATGATGATTATTTAATGATTTTTTTCCTTCATTTTAGACCGTTTTAGAGTCGGGGAGTGTGGGGAACGCGTCATCTTCTGATGAGGAGCTGGAGCAGTGGGAGCAAATATTCATGATGAGAGATGAAAATGGAAATAGTTATAATGATAAGTATGTATCAATTTAAATAGCTTAACAGTTTCACCAAGTAAAACTTAATATGTAGGTTCTGAGTGGAAATCACTTCAAGGCTTTATTTCAACATTAGCCCTTTGTTTATCCTCTTTTTATTTATTTACAGCCTTTGTTTGTTAAATAACTGCAGTTTGTTCTTTTTTATTGCATACTAAATTTCTAATATCACATATATTAAAATTAGTTTAAAATATCTATGAACAACTATCTACTTATTTGTTTGCAAATATATCTTTAATGATGATTTTTAAATAAAAATACAATCTTTTTTTTTACAAATTGAGTTCTAAAACCTTGTATAAATGGTTAGAAGAGGATTGAGAACAGTTTAGGCAAATTGATGAACTTTATAATATATAAAATTTATTACTACACATGCTATTTACTTTAAATGTACTAAACAAATAAATAAAACAAAAATTTATGCCATAGAACTATAATATTTATGTATTCTGCAAGGTATGCAGTTTTTCTTGACAAAATGTTATATATAATTTGTTTCAAAGAAGTATGTAACATTTTTAAAATATTTAGCTGTAATTTTAAAAATGTTACCATACTTCTTTGGCAACAATTCTAAATCCTTTGTTATTTTATGTAAAGATACTCTACAATATGTATGTATGATATAGGGTACTACTTATAATACTTATAAACATTCAAAATTTGTGCCTTGTTCCTAGGGTATCTTTTAATATTATATCTCTTTGTTACAGAAGGAAAAAACGTAGTATATGGTGTAGGCCATCATGCATTCCTGTGTCTATTGTGATATTGCTGATTGTTCTAGTCGTTTTAGTGCCACTGTTGGACCAACCAAATGTTGCTCATGTATCGTCTGCTTCAGCACCCGTCACTGTGCATTGTTCGGATGAGTGCAGGTGTGTCTATTGTTTATAAAGAAAAAAAAATGTAGCTAGAAATTACTTTGTGATAAAGTTGCATTACATATTAAATTCATTTAACATGCCATAAAATATAACATTAATTACTAACACATGACCACCAAAATTCTAAACATTAGAAATTAGCCTGATAAAATCTATAAGACTCAGTAAAACATATTGACATCCTTTTTAGTTAAAAATATATATTTTTATTTCTTTACAATACAGTGTTATAGAAAATTATTCTTTGTCACATTTAAAAAAATTACATTAAATATATATTGCATGCATGCAAAATGCTAAATGTTTTATTGACATCCTTTTAGTTAAAAATAAATATTTTTATTTCTTTACAATACAGTGTTATAGAAAATTATTCTTTGTCACATTTAAAAAAATTACATTAAATATATATTGTTACAGAATGTCTTTAGTTGAGACTATCCCAGAAGGGCATATGTATCCAGCGAATATGACACATACCCCTACGAAAAATGTTTGGTTAGATTTAATAGATGAAGCTCAAAAGTCTATCGAAATAGCATCTTTTTATTGGTCTCTTAGATATAATGAATTTTATCCATATAATTCCTCTATAGAGGTAAGTTTACCAATTTTACTGATTTTGAACTTTTGGCCTTGTATCATACGCTATATAAATTTAATTCTTTTCAGTATCAAAGGAAAGATTTGCATATGTATTATTATGTATATTAAGACCTAATGTATTACAAAGCTGAAATTAACTCCTTGTCATTTTTAATTATTTATTTCATAAAAGTAACATTAAGTAAACTGGTAAATCGTATAAAATGCTGTTAAATTGTTGTATTAGGCCATTTTCATGACATAGCAATATTAAAGTGAAAAAGCTCAGCATTTCCATGCTCCAATAAAGTTTATGACACAGCACTATTTTGTTTTATGTCAACATTGACTCAACATATTCTAATACAATTTTGGTGTTGCATGACAAAAAAATTTTGAAGATTATTTAAAAAGCTAAATGATTCTTTCAAGAATTATTTAGATGATTAAAATTTAAGAAAGTCAAAGTCAAATCTTTATTCAATACGGAAGTATTATACTTTCTTATTGTTTGTCAAATAATCTAAGAACGAATATATTACAAAAAAAATATGTTCACATGTTTTCTCAAACTTAAAAAAGTAATAATTACTTATTAAAATGTTGATACAATTTTAGGGAGAACAAGTTTTCCAAGCCTTATATGCTGCCGGATCGAAAAGGAAGATTAATTTAAAAATTGCTCAAAACTGGCCCTCAAAAGACTATCCTAATGTAGATACAGAATATTTAGTGAAGAAGAAAGCCGCACAGGTAATTCTATGACAAACTTTGCTTTAGCTGCCAGATAATTAATCAATAAGAACACTATATGCATAAGACTCTTTTGTTGCTGTCGGATACATTGTTTTTATGAATTCCACCTTTGCTTTGGCGTAGTAATGGGCCATAAAGCGTTTTTTTAGGGATTTTAGTATACAGTTTGCACTGCATATGGATGCGATTAATTACTTACTGTTACATTGTTTAAAAGGTAAGGAGTTTGAACTTCTCGAAGCTTCTGGGCGGTGGTGTGTTGCATACGAAGTTCTGGATCATAGATCGCACTCACTTTTACGTTGGCAGCGCTAATATGGACTGGCGGTCGCTTACTCAGGTAAGATGTACGCTTAAATTACATAACTACGTGAAGAGAACCTTAGAGTTTACTCTATGTCTTGCTCTTTGTCCTTCTCCTAAAAAAGAGAAAGAGCAAGAGATAGAGTGACAAAAAAATGGGAAGATATAGAGAGAGGGATTTAGAAATGAATAACTCTTTTTGTATCTTTCTTTGTTTGTCACAAAGAAAGATACAAAAGGAGTTATTCATTTTATCGCTAGATACATATTAAATCCACTTTTCACGAATTCAACGCGTTAATTATTTATATTTATAACCGACGTTTCGGACTCTTTCCAGCATCTCAAGACAATAGACATTTACTACTAATTTGCTGCAGAAATTGGCATGCTTTCCAGAGACATTCTCAAAAAATGTTAAAAGAAGACCTTCAAAAGTATTATTTGACTATTTTTACATACTTTGATACGTTTGCTAGGCTGAAGCTTATGATCCATGCGTCGGATGGGTATATATAAAGTCGGTCTATCCACCAACCCGCATTTTCACACACCACGTGTGAGCGTGGTGAGATACGGTCCAAGACCCCCTAATGGATAGAGGTATGCTAGGGGAGGCCTATGTCCAGCAGTGGACTATCACAGGCTGATGATGATGATAATGATGATTATGGCTTTGAGCACATTTTTACATGAAAATTTAAATAAAGCTACATTTAACATTATTATTTATTTTTGTTATTAGTAATTTGTATTAAGAAATCTTAACTTCTTACGGCGATCTTTGTATTCTATGACATTCTTATGTTGTTGAGTTTTCTCATCTTTAAAGATGTTACCTGTTTGTGTGTTTTTTATTATTTTATTCGCATCAAGTTATTTGGAATTTGCAGCCAGACAAAGTGTATACATTTTATCCACCGTATTGTATCAGACGTGCAAAAGTTTTTTCATTTAAACTCCGCGGGTCGCAGATGTGTTTAGGTTTACCTTTGAGCGGCCCCTGCTCTGTCCTTTATGTCTGAAAAAATAAAATTTAATTAAAATTGTGAAACACGTGTAAGGGATCAAGAAACTTGTTTAAAAATGAACCTTAACGTTACGGGAATAGGATACCTTTTGGTTTAACATAATTACAATATATTATGTAGGATTTGATTAATTTTTTAAATACAAAATTTGTGAACTTAATAATTACTGTCTATATATTTATTTTGCCTAGTTTTTAAAAAGTTAAATTAGCATCGTTAGCTATCTTATGTTCGTTTGTCATTATATATATTTGCAAAAAAATATTAATATATTTTTATATATTTTTTAATATTATCATTTTGAGTCAGTGCCACTATACAGAGTTAAAATGTTTCGTCAAAAAGCAATAGGAGTAACTTAACTGGA
This sequence comes from Lamproptera curius, assembly GCA_029286875.1. Classification (NCBI taxonomy): domain Eukaryota; kingdom Metazoa; phylum Arthropoda; class Insecta; order Lepidoptera; family Papilionidae; genus Lamproptera; species Lamproptera curius. Next base: position 69,225 of record JAGSMT010000274.1, on the reverse strand, counting down.
GACAAGAGACCTTAACCTTTAGAACCGAGAGATTTTATTACTAAAACTTTATGTTTTACTTATTTCTTTTTATTTATACTATCTCTGTATAATTATTAATTTGTTCATACAGGTGAAGGAGTTGGGAATAGTCGCGTACAATTGTTCCTGTATGGCGACTGATTTGGCGAAAGTTTTTGATGTAAGTGCCCATTTAAACTTTAAACACCAAGACGGCGTGCGTTAAAAAGAGTTGCTCGTAATTGCGACGCTGAGCAGGCGGATTTGCGATTGACTAATTGCACTTTACTGCGGATCTGTCTTACTCCCACTGTAAGGCAGATACGCCGATAAGTGGACGGTGGGGTAGTCGAACCCCTACGCCAAAGGGATTCTTGTATTCTCTTAGTTACTTATAAGTTTTAGTGACTAGTAATGAGTAAAAATATGTGTGTACGGGTTTAAACAGCACCATACACTTGTTTTAAAGTACCAATTATATTGCGATGATATTTATATTACTATAAACGGTTTCTTAACAAACTAACGTTAACTGCCTCCGTAGCCTAGTGGTATGGGCGTGTGCTTTAGAAACCGGAGGTCGTGGGTTCGAATCCTGCGGGGACGCAACAAATTTTCATTGTTGTTTCCTAGTTGGTTAGGGCAATTTGGGCCGATCACCCAATTGTCTGAAAAGTAAGATGATCCATGCGTCGGATGGGCATGTAAAAGTCGGTCCACCCACCAACCCGCATTGGACCAGCGTGGTGGGATACGGTCCAAACCCCCTAATGGATAGGAGTGTATTAGGGGAGGCCTATGTCCAGCAGTGGACTAACAAAGGCTGATGATGTATGTATGTATAAACGGTTTATGTTCTTAGGCTTCTTTCGTCACAGAATGTCATAAAATCATAGCGTGCCAGTGATTTGAAAACCAATGTCGAACTTTCTTTTATCCAAGTTAATATTAGTTATTTATGGAAGTTGTTTTAAAGTTTTTACGCGGCACTTTATAACCAGAACTAGGTGGTACTATCTAACTAGAACTCTAACGTCGAAGATGACGTAAGTGAATTTAATAGAGTTAAAATAATTTGGAAAATATGCGTCAACTTCTATTGATTACTTATCATGCTATGAGAGGTAATAATAGTATTATAATATATTCTTTTGTTTACGCGAATACTACACATTATTGAATAAAAATACTTTTGAGGAATTTTTTCGCGTTCATTTTACCTTTCGCCCGACCTTTCGAACACTTTCCCGCGGCCGTGGTCAGGGCGTAGACTGATATGTTGCTTTTTATGGTATTCTTTAGTAAGATATTTTGTTGTATTGTTTGATACAAAATATATTAAAATCCAAGGGGTTAGGGACGTTACGTTTTCACATAGCAGTAAGTGGCGTTTTAAGTTATTTTACAATTTTAAGTAGTTTTAAAACTGTCGATAAAAGAGTATTGTACCAATTAAAAAAAAAAACTTTTACAGTTGTAATGTTTTGGGTGTTTTAAATTAAGAACTTTGAATGCCTTCATTTGCATTTCGAGTGATGTATTACATCAAACGTGACTTTCAGTAGATTAATGACGAAATATTCTCTGTAGAGTTCAGTTTTGTGAATATTTATGCATATTTTAAATTCGGGAAAGAAAAGCGCATCGCCAATTAGGATAAAGGGAGCAGTTGTATACATTGAGAGTAACATGTTTAAAGTGAGTGCTTGGAATATAAACTTAATGTAGTACACGTTAGGGTTCTAAATATAAATTCTGTCGTAACGCGAGCCACTTTAAAAATGAAAACCACCCTCCGACCTTTACTTGCTAAAGCAAATGTAATAAAAATGCATTTCTATTTAAAATAGACCTTAAAGAAAATAAAAATAAGGTTTATTTTTGTTTGAAACGTTGCACGTCTCTTTTCCTTTTGAGCTCTTTACATGAAAACGCTTCACGTATAACGTATAAAGCGCTTTCAAAACTTTTAAGCATTTTAACTGTATCAAGCAACCATTTCCGGGACGCTTTTTAAAAACGTATATGTGAGATAAGTCTTTAAATAGTATTAGCTTAAGGTTATTTCTTTTTAAATATTGAACTATTTATTGCCAGTCTTGTTTTGCTTTGCAACCTACTTTCTTATCAAATTTATAAATGGCTTAGTTGTATACGTCTCGGTAGTTTTTTTAATAATTCCAAGACTTTATTTTTTTTTTCTTTTTATCCTTGAAGTTATGCTTCCAGACTTTGATTGAATGAATTTCTGATTCTATTTTGATCAGATATATTTAATCCTTCACAAATACTATATCTATTTTTTAACCTACGTTCTTTTATAACCACCGTATTTACTTTTTGTAATCGGTTAGCATCATCATCATCATCAGCCTGTGTTAGATTACTGCTCTAGATATAGGCCACTCTAATGCACGCCTTTTCAATTAGGGAGTTTTTTTACCATATCCCACCACGTTGATCCAATACTGATTGGTGGTTGAACCCACTTTTTACTGCCCATCCGGCGCATAGATCATCTTACTTTTCAGACAATTGGGTGATCGGCTCATATTGTCCTAACTAACCAGAAAACAACGATAAGACAAAGTTTTTTTATTCGGGATTCGAACCACGAACCTCCGGTTTATTAAGCAAGGGCATACCTCTAGACCATGGAGGCGGTCAAAACAGTTAAACCTTATTCAGGTTTATTTAAAACACTAACAAAAACATTTGCAACATAGTTACTTTAATTATGTACACAAACAGCGCATTGCGGGGAACTAAATGTGCTGATACGAGTTTCTCAGTTAGTAATGAACGTTATAGCAATTTTCCGACACAATAAAGGAGTATTTTAACAGCTGGAAGACCCGTAGCAGGGCAGAATTACGTCCACCAGGGACTTAATTAGCTCTGAGTACACAGAGTTAAGCTTTTATAGGTGATATTAGGAAAGCTTATACCTGCGCGATGGAGGCTTAAGCTATGTGTGCTTTTTTAGTATGTAATTAATTTTTCCAATGTTAATCATACTAGGAGTATTAATATATATGAAGGAAAAGGTTTAGTACTCAAATGTTTTTTATGCGAAAGTTCTATTGAGTTTTTTTTATGTATATTACGAATTTTAGTGAAATATCGATTTGAATTCGTACTGCTGAAAAAAATCGTTCCATTTCGGCGTAAATTAATATAGACAGTTACGTTAAAATCTTCATTCAACTTCTAGGTTTGTATGTATCCAAACAGGAGAATAGTTTGACTCGTGTATATTCATTTATCACATCATGTATTCACTATATATACTTTAAAGAGATATTTTTTACGATATAAAGGTTTCGTTTTACGTCCGTGTATCTACTTTGTAACGGGTCCCAAATGGTGTCGTCCCAACGCGTCCAGAGTTTTCAGCATAGTGCAAAGGTCAGGGTTGGGATGGCGACTGTTTGTTTGAACATTATTACGTCGTTCTAGAATATCGTAGTTGTAATAAAACTGTAGGCTTTTATGCAAATTTAGGGAAATTTGCTGGGTTAACGATATTTCTAAGGCACTTATATATTCATGACTCATCGGTCAAATAATTGCTAGAAACGTCGAGAGATTAAATACTGTTTAATATGTAAATTAACGTATTAAAATCCCTTTTACCAATAATATTTATCTAATATCCGTTACTAATCGTATGAACATGGTAATTTCTTCTAATTATAATGTTCATACCATTAGTAACGGGCACACTTAAGTAAAGCTGTGTGAATTACGAGAAATATCCGAATCTTGCATCGAAATTTACTATATAGTATAATATAAATAAGGGGTTTATGTTGTATATGCTTATCATTAGACACAAAGGTTTATGGCTTTTCCTTTGACGACGAATTTCTGTATTGACTTTTCATCGCCATACAGTTTGAAACTACAAAATTGCTAGAAAATAAACACTTATGGCTCGTTACAAGTACCTAAACACAAAATTTCATCGTTCTGTATTCAACAGAGACAATTTCCTTAAGTGAAATATATATCTTATTTTAACCATTTCGACCACTTTTATCGCCATAATTATAAGCTCATGTCCTTTCTAAGAATCTAATCTAAGTATAATATAAAATTTCAGCGAAATCGGTTTTATGGTTCAGACTGGAATGACAGACTGAGTTATTTTTGCGTTTATAATATTAGTATGAATTGAATTTTGTACTCTCAATTGATTTGTCTTCTTCCATGTTGACGTTTAACTGTTAAACTTAAAACATCACAGCATTCTTTATGTATGCCAATACTTTTATTGCATTTATTAAAATTTTATTCTGTTACTTTAAAAATAACAAAAATATGTTTTCGTAAATAAAAATATTTATTATGTTTTTTTTTTTCAAATCATCATCACCCTTTGATAGCCTACTGCTGGACATAGGCCTCCCCTTATTGGTGGGTGGACCGATTTTCGTTGTTGTTTCCTAGTTGGTTAGGACAGTTTGGGCCAATTGCCTGAAAAGTAAGATGATCCATGCGTCGGATGGGCATGTAAAAAGTCGGTCCACTCTCCAACCAGCATTGGACCAGCGTGGTGGGATGCGGTCCAAAAACGGTGTATTACGGGAGGCCTATGTCCAGCAGTGGACTATCATAGATGATGATCTGTCCTGTTTCTGTAAAAATTATACCAAGTAACAACCAGCCGGCATGCTAAACATTGAGAATCCGAATGAAAGTTCATATCCCGAGTTCCAGTTCGGATTCTCCTGAAGGAGCCTCCCGTGTTTGTTGACCTATTGTTCTCCATATTCCTTTAGACAATTCGTCATCACACTCCCTAGAATTACTTGTTTGTTTTTTTTCTATTTTGTAAAGAACTTGAAAAAAAGGGAATAATATATTAGTCCTGCTGAGTTTCTTACTTTGGTTCTTCTCAGGTCAGGGGCTTCCATTTCCGAACCGGTGGTAGATTAATTGACGATCAATAAGAGAGTGTAATGCTTCTTTGTTTAATTAAGATATTTGACTTAGACTTTATCCAAGCATACACAGCACTTCTAATATGCCCATGTGCGTACACATTTAGATGTTTTTATAATGAATATCTAGCGTATTTATCTATCTCATGTACATATGCTTATAATTAACTTGTCTTTGTATTGAAGATAATGCAATACCTACAAAGTTTTTTAGCACGCTCGCATCATGCTTGTACTATAATGGATATTGATGTTCAACACGCACGTAGCCTGTTGCTTCATATGCTTTTGTTTTAAATCCATGTTAACCTTTTTAGTTCTAAATGTTAAGTGGCCAATATACAATGTCTATATTAAAACAAGACCTCATAATCTTATTTTATTAGTATTTTAAATTGTAATATCATTTCATATACGATATACCGTTCAAAAATAACCAAAAAATTATACTTCCTCGGTAGCCTAGCGTTTTTTTTTTTTTTTTTTTTATCCTGAAGTTATGCTTCCAGACTCATGTCTTTAGTAAGCTTCATCTAACACAGAGTTCGTGAGAAGCTCCGTCCCCACGAACTAGGTGGCCCACATTTTTGCTAAAATGGAGGCCACACGTACAGAAGGTACGTGAGTTAGGCATTAGTTTATGTCTCCAAGGATCGTCGACGATCGGTTTACGGATCGGGACGCCGACGGTCTGGCGACTGTATTAATCGATTGCTGGGGCGGTGAGAACCGCCCTGGAACCGGGTGTATCTAGTATACGCGGTGTGTGTGTGTCGCTGTGCTCGTAAGCGAGGGCGAACTACAGGTGAGTGTGTGTTATCCCTACTCGTGTGGTGTGTAGGGTCTGATGTCGGGACCCCCGTTGGGTCCGGAGTTTCGGCGACCCCTTCCTCGTCCGGGTCGAGAAGAACGTTTCGCGGTCTACGCTTTTGGCTAGACGCGTTTGGATCGGCCGTATACGTTGCTGCTTTTACCAGCAGAGGGTTGCTGTGGTTGACTACTTTATCTATGTGTTTGCGAGTTAACTTTTTAAAGTGCTCGCGGAGTGTCGGCAATTTGCAGTCGCTGTGTAAGTCTACATTTCGTTGGTACCACTGCGCCCCAGTGGCGCGGCGGATGAATTTGTTTTGAACTACTTGTAGTTGCTTTAGGAGTGTGGAGGATGCGTGAGCGAAAGTTTGGCATGCATAAGCCATGATTGGTCGTATGCATACCTTGTACAATAAAAGTTTATATTTGAGCGACATTTTACTGTTAGAATTCGTTAGGTGATAGAGTCTGGTCGAAACGAACAAAGCCTTTCTCCTAACGTCCTGAATATGACTTTTGAACGACATGTTGCAGTCGAAGGTCACGCCTAGGTATTTGGCCTTCCTTTCCCATGGGATCGGTTGGCCGTAAAGTTTTAGTTGCCCTAGTGTCTGGTGTCGGCCAGCGCGTGGCCTTATCCTGCCGCCTGGCTGAGGACCGGGGTATCGTAATCACGACGTAATCTAGACCGATGAAAGTGTATTGCACACTTTTATCGGGATTGACGTCGATTCTCCATTTACGAAACCATTCGCCAAACGATTGATCGCGTTCTGGAGCTTTTATAGATATAGTTCGGTCTAAGCGACGAACAATAGAGAGCGGTGTCATCGGCGAAAAGTGCCAGATTGACATCCTCGGGCTTTGGAATGTCGCTCGTGTAGAGCGCGAATAATAAAGGTGATAGGACCGATCCTTGAGGGACGCCCGCTTGTGCGGATGGCTCGTGGACAGGGTGCCCTCGACTCGATATCGAAAAGAGCGATTCGACAAGTAGGCTTGGATGATGTGAACCAGCCTGTCCGGCACTTTGAGAATGTACAGCTTGTAAATCAGGCCGTTGTGCCAGACTTTGTCAAATGCCTTTGCGACATCGAAGAAGACGGCCCCTGTGATACGGGGTTTGGATTGATGAAGGCCATTCAGAATGAATTCCGTCAGGCGATAAATTTGGTCGGGACACGAGTGCTTCGGACGAAAACCGAATTGCTCGTCTGGGATGAGGTTATTGGAGAAGGTGTGGTCTTTCAACCGGAAGAGAATTATGCGTTCATATAGCTTGCCCATAGTTAGCGTAGCGCACTATACCACTGTATGGGCATGCGCTTTAGAAACCGGATGTGGTGGGTTTGAATTCTGCAGTCTTAATCATCTCTATATTATACAATAATGTTATCCATTTTGACTGTCTCTGTAGCCTAGTGATAAAAGCGTAGGCTTTAAAAAGTGAAGGTCGTGGGTTCGACTACTCAACAAACTTTTATTGTTGATTCCTAGGACTGATCACCCGATCCCCTCTAAAGTAATATCATCCATGCGTCGGATGGGCATGTAAAAAGTCGGTCCCGCCCCTGATCGCTATCCGGTCGTGTCGATTATCCGCCCTCCCATCGGACCATGAGAGTGAAGGAATAGCGATGTGTCTGCATGTACACTCGTTCATTATAATATTTCCTGTGCTGTTGGCTGTTCTGTAAAATAGATCGGACGCCGTAGTCTTAATGGACTAGAAGCACATTTATTATTTAACACCTCAGTGGTCTTAACGATGCGTATATACGTCCTTTTCTACTTAAACAGTAAACTTCGCTGAGTAACCTCCCTCGAAACATTATTCATTTTATTGCTGCGATGGCATGACATGTTAGCCCCAAGGCTGAACACGTGTCGACAATATTTTTCTTGGACGTTAATAATTCAAACGGTGCAATTAAACATATTTGACGATGTAGGTAAGCAATTGCTATTGCCTGAATTATGTCCATTAGTTTGCATTATGCATCGTTTCTTTTCTATGGTTACGTACATAAACAATAGAAGACTAGAAAGAAAACTTGACAGCTGATGGTCCTTCTATTTTGTGTATCTGTCCGTCTGTATGCCTGCATTGACTTCATCATCATCATCACCAGCCTGTGTTAGTCCACTGCTGGACATGGGTCTTCCCTAATACACCCCAATTTGTTAGGGGGATTTGGACCGTAACCCGCCACGCTGGTCCAACGCGGGTTGGTGGGTGAACCGACTTTGTACATGCCCATTCGACGCATGGATCATCTCACTTCTTAGGCAATTTGGTGATCGGCCCAAATTGCCCTAAACAATTAGGAAACAACAATGAAATCCCCGCAGAATTCGAATCCATGACCTCCGGTTTCTAAAGCTTACGCCCATACCACAGGGCTGCCGAGGCAGTTGACTTCATGACCCTCCTATGTAGGGAGTTTTCTTAGTGTATATATATGTTTATAATTTGAGGCAATAAATATAGAAATTTCGTTCGTTCGACTTTGAGTCGTACTTAGTTCTGTTAGTTATTGTTTATGCAGAAATGTGATGATGATCTGAACGGAAATACATAATTGTTTAGTTCAGATCATCGTCTAATTTCTACTTTGAAACTTCGATCTCGACCGATCGCAATTAATTCAATCTGAGCGCATATTTGGTGTCATATAAGTGTTTTTGTGATGACTTTGTTATCCTCTAGATTATCATACACAAAATCAGATTGATATACATTGTATATATTTGTTTGATGTTATATAATTTCATTTCTAATTATATTTTGTATTATCATAGTTTGTTAGATGTTGCTTCAGTTTGTTTTCTTAAGTTGTGCTCAGTTATTTTGATCAAGACATGACCTATTTTGCGCGATCCTAATTTGGTTTGAAATGCAGTTTGCACATAAACTATTTCTCAAGGCAAACCTTGATAAATTGAAGCGTCTCTTGCAAGTCGTATATTCTTAGATTTATTATAAGGTGGTGCAAAACAATATTATAAAGTATACAGATTATAGAAGAAAGTATGAAATGATATATAATAAGTTAATGAAGTATATGTATATTTTCCATCATATATTTCTCTTTACTTTGACACTTTATATTAGCTTTTTTAATAAACAAAAATGAAAATTATTTTATTTTTCTCAACTTAAAAATATCCACGATTACTGCGTCTTTGTCCGGCGCATATTTCATGATCCGTCCGAATGTCAAAGTGCGGATACACTAAACGCGCGTGAAATGGAACATGTTCGGTGTAGATTTATTTAAACGTATGTTAAACAAGATCTGCAATTATGAATAATCTTTACTGATATAAAAAGAAAAGCCTTGTTCTTTGTTCGTCGTGAATAGACTCCGAAACGAATGAACTGGTTTGAATTTTTTTTTCACGAATATAAATCTATAATATCCTTTAGGAACAAAGGCTACTTTTTACCTGAGGAAATCCATTCCGAAAATATTAAAATAACACGGACAGAGCCGTGGGCGGACTACTAGTTGTATATATTAATAGAAAACGTTATCCTTTGTAGCGACGAAGCATCTTGTATAATCAGGAATGATATTCTCCAATTGTCTTGGTTATATTTGAAACTAATTTGCAAACGTAACGACTAGCTCGCTAGCTGTCCTTGTTTTCAAGTTATTATTCCCTTTTTCTGCATGATTACCTCTTTTATAACACTCAATACACACTATAATGAAAGAAATAGTTATTATATATTATTCTCCTATCATATATATATTATAGGAGAATAATATATAATTTGTGCTGTTGTAGCTTTAAGGGTGTCAGCGTCTAATTAAAATTTAAAACAATAAAATATTTATTAAGTTACATTTACGTGATCGTTATACGCTTCGTGACATACGGGTTTTTGTTTGTTAAATCGAATGCTATAGGCTAATAGATAGCGTTAACAGTATTAAAGTTATTAGTCCGGTCCGTTTTACCTACAGGGTCCGTTGTACCTTCTTTTCCCCTATTTATTATAGTAGGTTTTTTCTGATAGTCGAAAATTACTGTGAACTGTGCCTATTTCTTGCCCAAGCATTTCATTTAGTAACCATGTTCCGTTTTGATCTGTGGCTAGTCTTATTATTAGTCAAATGAAAAGTCACATTAAACGTTTCAATGCTGGCCGTCGGATGTGTGTCTCTGCTTAACTTATAAATATATCGTTTGCAATTAGGTAAATTCAAATTCAAATATCTTTATTCAATATAGAAGTTTACACTTGCTTATTGATTGTCAAACACACTAACACCGGTTCGGAACAGGACGCCTCAGACCTGAGAAGAACCGGCGAAAGAAACTCAGCGGGCTATTTTTTATGTCATCTTTTAAAAATGACAAACAATTTGATAAAGATGTTAATATAATAAAAAAAAAACATTTGCTCGCTAGTCTATTCGTACCTTTACACGTGTCCATTGTTTGGAACAACACGAGATCCGCGAATCGGTTCATTTCGCTTTGTGGGTTGGCTTTGTTTACCGAACAAGAATGGGATGGCGACTTTCTTCGCCCCCATTTGTATACATTGGCGCTTAGCCAGAACAACCCTGCGACTGTATTGGAATTTGTTTTTTGAGCAGGCAATTGCTCTGTTTGTTGTTTAGCACTCTTTGTGAATAGTGTGTTTTGTGAGTAATTTAATTGGATGGTTAGGTTAGTTCTATTTACGTAAAAAGTCATTATTTTTTGTTGTTAATATAATGTGTTTATATTGATAGCTGTGTCTGTCTGTAATTGGCAAGCATATACCTACCTTTCCTAAGTTCAAAATTATTGTTATTAATTAGCATACTGACTGCCTCCGTAGCCTAGTGGTATGAGCATGTGCTTTAGAAACCGGAGGTCGTGGGTTCGAATCCTGCGGGGACTCAACAAATTTTCATCGTTGTTTCCTAGTTGGTTAGGGCAATTTGGGCCGATCACCCAATTGTCTGAAAAGTAAGATGATCCATGCGTCGGATGGGCATGTAAAAGTCGAGTCACCCACCAACCCGCTTTGGAACAGCGTGTTGGGATACGGTCCAAAAACCCCCTAATGGATAGGGGTGTATTAGGGGAGGCCTATGTCCAGCAGTGGACTATCACAGGCTGATGATGATGATGATGAATTAGCATACTTGGCATACCTACCTAATAAACAAAAAAGTAAATGAATATCAGAGCCAAGTTTGGGCGACTTTACAATTATGCTTAATTATATACGACGTTTAAAATTTCATGATTAGCGTTTGCATACATTACCATTACGCAATAACATTATTTCGTATAGCATTTAAGTAACCGTTTGTAAGTTTTAAATACAAAAAATATTTAAACCATTAATATTTCTTTTAGCCATTTTATCTGAATCTGTAGATTAAACTGACGTATAAACACGTAATAAATATTGACCATTTCGATCGTTTTGTAGAATTCGCGTATCCATAGCGCGTAGTGTTTTTTTCTACTTTTGAGAACGTCTTTAAACAAATGGAACTTTTTTCTTCGAGTGTGATCTCTTATTAGGTTGTTACTTAATTCCTTTTATTTCTACAGGTATACTGGGACCTGGGAGCACCGGATGCGGTAGTGCCACCGAAATGGCCGGCTTCTCTCGCCACGGACATCAATATGCAGCACCCGGCGAACATAAGTGACGGAGTAAGCAGTTACGGCGCCTTTATTACCGTAAGTCATAATTCATAGAAAAAAATTAAATTTATCATCTAGATATAGTAGATATAGAAAAGATTTTCCTCCCTAATTTTTTGGATAAGTTCGTATTTATTGCTTTCTCGAATAGCTTCAGTACCTATACATCTCTTGTATTATACAATGACATTATTCATTTTGAATTTGACACTAAACAAAAAGTTTCATATTAACGGATACGAAAAGGTCACTCATCTAATCATTCATTGACGATTCGGTTGTCATCGTATTCCAATAAAAATTCGATTTTTTCAAAGGAAAATAATTCCTCACTACATGTATACATCAATTCTGTCCTTTATTGACCTAGACATAGATCCTTATTTATATCTGGATTCTGCCAAAGTCTGCAAATATCACACTGATGTCGCCGAGCGTTGCTCTCAATGTCCATCATTGTAAGTCACTTGGTAGATATGTATATGTTTTTCATCAAACAATTGTATATTCCAAATCTTTTGTGACTGAGGCGTTCAATACTGTGAGGCGTTGAGAGAATTGGTTCTCTTAAAAAGATCTTTTGTTCTTTATTTAGCCACACCACAATGTTTACGAAACATTAATTAACCAATAATTGTTTAGTATTTCATCTGTGGTTTATAAACATAGGCTTTGGGTGAATGTGAATGACAAGCACAAGCATATTGAAATCCTTTTTTGACACTCTATACTTTATCATGATGAAATAATATGACGTGGAAAATCAAAAGCTTTTAAGTTTTTGTTGATCATTCTTAAGACTTAGCGTTGATTAATTCAGAAGGTCGAAATCAAAAAGCGCAATTAAGCTTGATAGATTTCGTGTAATCACGCCATGGCAAAATTAACAAAGTTATTTTATAAATTGATTTCCTAAGATATCTATTACCCATATTTATGTATCGCGCAATACTCCTTTTATAAAAGCTAACTAAAAAGCTATTTAAAACGCAAAATTATGAGTAAACTATTAGTTTATAAATGTATACAGTCTGTTCTCCTACAAACGAGCTTTTATGAACATGTTACTTTAACTATTCTTAAATGCCGCCATAGCATAGAGTTTTGATCGTTTAATACATCTAGCATAACACGGTGTTTAATTAAATTCCAAAAGTTTTTTTTTTGGCTTGAGTACACATTTATGTTAGATTAAATTGTAAACGGGACGAGGCTGAATCAAGTCTTAGCACTACTATTTTTTTATAGCCTATGCAGGCACACGAGCAGTCGGGCCACCTGATGTGAAGTGGTCACCGATGCTCATAGATATCGGCAGTACTAGTGGTATCACGTACGCGCTGCCTACCGTGAGACATAGAGTGTTAAGTCTCGTTTACCCAGTAAACACGCTGGCTACGGTGCCCTTCCAACCGGAAACCATTTTTTACACTACTGCTTTGCGGCAGAAATAGGCACCGCTGTAGTACCAACCCAGACGGTCCCCTGAAAAAGGGAACCTACCACCAGTTAGTAGTACATACATAGATAGCTGGTAGTATACCCATAAATCTCATAAATACATCATAAATTTAATAAAGCCGTACCGGTGGTAGGTCCCCTGTTTACAGGAGACCGTCTGGGTGGGTACCACCGCGGTGCCTATTTCTGCCGCGAAGCAGTAGTGTGAAAACACTTCTGTGTTCCACTTCCCATCAGGTGGCCCGACTGCTCGTCTGCCTGCGAATGCAATAAAAAAAGCCAATCAAAACAACCATTTAGTTATCCGTTATTATTGCAAGTTGCGAGCGTTCAACAATCGATAAGCGAGTTTACTACCCTCTTACCTTTATTTATGTATAAAAAATACGTCTGCAAAATTGCAATTTAACGTAAGTGCTGCCAGCAATTCCTTTTAATGTTGTTGTTCGCTCTATTTAAGGGCTGAAAGCATCAGTCGTTGAGCTCGATACGATGCATGTATAAGCTACATGCTAGTCCAATTATGGGGTACTTATTTCTGTTTTCTATCGAATCCGTTGTGTGGTCAATCGGTTGATTGTTTTTACCTTACTTTTAAATTCGACTAGCATCATAATATGTTTATGCCTCTGTAATGCTAGTAGGCTATGGGGTTCCAATTATATAGGTCCAATACTGTGTATCGTTGTTGCAATCTGGATTGATGAGAATTTTGTAAATACATTACGTTTTACTATAGATATAAGACATATTAATGTCCCGTAGTCTAGTGGTGTGGATTTGTACCACTAGAAACATGAGACGTGGTTGAACCTGCGACTCGACTGCATTTCATTGCTTTTTTACTCATATGTTGTACAATGCGAGAAGAAATGTCAAAATCCGTTATGCCCTTACTCTCCCTCTCCCTCAGTCGTAAGGTCATCCGTCTCGTCGGCGTACACTTGTGCTCTAAAACTTATCGCGTTGCGTATTGTTCGTTGATCTCTTATATAGATCGGCCTCCATAGCCTGGTGGTAAGGGTGTATGCCTTAGAAACCGGAGGTCGTATATAGGTAGGTCACCTTTTTACAGCGGTCGTCTGGTGTGGTACCACCGCGATGCGTAATTCTGCCGCAAATGAGTAGCGTAAAAACATTACTGTGTTCCGGTTTGCAGGGCCCCGTAGCCAGCGTATTTACTAGATGAACGCGACGTAACATCCTATGTCTCATGGTAGGCCGGGTGTTGGTGATAACCTTGATATTACCGATGTTTATGGGCGTCGGTGAACACTTTCCAACAGGCAGCCCGACTGTTTGTCTGCTCTCGTATGTGATAAAAAAAAGTTATGCATTGTGTAACATTAAACAGGTGAAGCTTTAAGTTTGTGTAGACAGTAAAGTTGCTATCGGTTATTAATTTTATGCGCGATGAATGTAACAATAATGTTTCACCATATTTATGAAAGAGAACAGAACACTACCTTACTCTTGCAACAAACACTGCTGAATATGCAAGAAAATTATTAAGCTAAATTAATTATCACCAATAGCTAGAACTATCAGTATTGTGTAAAACTACATAGCTACAGGTCACTGACCCAATCTTACGATGTTCCTTTGTTTTTCCAACGGTGCATTAGTTTTATAAGCTTTGTCAAAAACGTTTTACCCCCACTCCGGATAAAAGCAGTCAACCTCACTCAGGAAACATTTCGATTTTAGTAAGACCCGGACATGAAATTGTTCCGCCCGTTAGTAAAACTTCACTTCCCGAGATTGACGGCTCCATAAAAAGTCAATATATTATGTTCCCGTTGCAAGCAAAGTGTTTTGTTTTGGCAATTTCTGACGCTATTTTCCTTAGGTGAAAGACGGTGTTGCCACAATCATAAGTGTATGAGTATGAGTTATCGATAATATATATATATATATATATATATATATTTATGCTAAATTAGTACGCCTTTAGACTTATAATAGTATTGTGTCTTGTATGACATGTGTCATAGTATTCTGTAACTTACTGACAAAAGTTTTATGATTTTTTTTGGTTGAGCGTTTGTGAAGATTGTCGTTTAAATATGTAAAGTATATACCAAAGTATAAAATGAGATTTTGTATTGTTTTTAAGTGTTAAATAAAAACTGTTTCCTTATGTCCCTATACAATACTGGAATAGAGCTTAAGCCACGCTTTGTTTCATTGTTTAAAAATAACTAAGAACAAAGCGGCGTATATTTTCACAATGACTAGGATTTTTCTATACATGTAAGTCTAAAAGTCGTTATATTTATATAATATTATTATTATATAATAACTTTTGTCAAAAGTCGAGAGACGTTGATCAATTACCGAAGGTCATTTATGACAATAAAGTTATAATTATTTCAAAATTTGTTTTAAACCTCAGACTGTTTATAGATGACCCAATAAACTGGAATACCGACAATATCGAAGTCAGCCGTAAAGTCATTATGTCATTACAATCTTTATACCGCCTAAAGAATTTTCTCCCTATTAAGACTAAATTTATGCTTCTTCAGACACTTATATTACCATTAATTGATTATGCAGATGTTTGTTACCCTGACTTAACCCAAGAACAACAAAAAGTTAGAACGCCTTTATAACAGTTGTATTAGATACATATTCAATCTTCGTAAGTCAGATCACGTTTCTTCATATCGTACTCGTCCCAAATGGCTTACTTTTCAACAAAGGCATGACTCTAGAATTTTTTTTACTCTTTTCACGCTTTTAAACGATCCAGCTTCACCACCCTATCTTAGGGACAATTTTGAATATTTTTCTCAAAACACTTTTAAATTAGAATTCCCTGTCATCAGTCTTCTTTCTACGGCAAATCCTGTACCATATAGGCTGTACCATATACTCTGGACCTCCTTACCTGAAGTTTTACGTAGAGCACCCAATAAACCGTATTTAAGCGTCTTATTAGGAGTTATTATTTAGAGGATGGGACCAGGTAAATAATACACTTGGTAATTATTTCTATTGCTTGCGCGAATATTATACATTATTAAATAAAATTACTTTACGGATTTTATCGCGTTTATTTTACATTTTAAATTCCCGACGTTTCGAACACTTTCCAGCGGCCGTGGTCACGGGGTAGTCTACCGTGACCACGGGTAAAATACACTTGGTTTTATTATTCGATATAGTTAGTGTTGGATGTGTGCATGTGCGTGTCTGATACACGCACATGCACACACACATAAAATGTCGTAGGTATATATAAGTATATATATATATATGTATTTTAAGTATGTAGGCATATATTTATATATTTATGTGTGTTTATATTAATATGTATATGTATTTATTAAGCATAATATTTTAATAATAAATATAAATGCATTTAGCTACCTTTAAAATTTATCGTACCCTTAGTAATTTTTCACCACGCCCTGGGTTGACTGGTAGAAAATGCCCTATGGCATTAAGTCCGCCTCTTGTTAAACTTATCGTAAGGTTTGCAATAAAGAATAATTAAATAAATAAATAAATATCGGTATGTTATATTTTATTTTTTGATACAAATATTTGGTACATACTTAATAATATCTATTTATAAACATAATTTACTGCTAAAACTAATTCAAAGTTTACTCAGCTTAAAGAAAACTACTCGTCTTATATCGCTTCTCTACATTTCAATTACCGTATAATAATCCAATTAGTTTAACCGTAATACCAGTAGAGTGGTTCTTGGGATATGGATTACGTTTGTAATCCGATTTCTTTGGACGGTAATAGACTCGACGAAGGTAAGAAAGGGGCGAGAGGCAGACAGCCGGTATTAAGATGGCACGGGCGGTAGTCCTTGTAATAATATTGAGCCTGTAATATCCTTTGCAGTGGATATTATTCTGTTGGGTATGGTAAATGTAGAGAGCTCTGGTATTTTGTTGATTCAATTATCTGGCAAGTCTTGTACGCGTTTTAAAATTGATAATCGGTGTTAAATGTGGGACAAAAGTATTTTTTGATTGCTTATTGTTTTTATGTTATATCTGACTATTAAAGGACAACACTTTGAGAGGTAACTGAATGTTATCATCCGTAAAATCGAATGACAATAATACTCTATTAAACTATTAAATTAAAATATGCTTGCTTTTATTAATATATTTTTTAATTGTTCAACTGCTTCCGTGGTCGAATAAATGGCGGTTGTTTTACGAAGAAGACACATCGTAAAATAATCAGAAATAACGAATGAATATTGTTTCCTAGTTATAGAATCATCACATCAATTCATAGAATTCAAGTTCTTCATCATCATCATCATCATCAGCCTTTAATAGTCCACTGCTGGACATAGGCCTCCCCTAATACACCCCTACCCATTAGGGGGTTTTGGACCGTATCCCACCACGCTGGTCCAATGCTGGTTGGTGGGTGGACCGCCTTTTTACATGCCCATCTGACGCATGGATCATCTTACTTTTCAGACAATTGGGTGATCGGCCCAAATTGTCCTAACCAACTAGGAAACAACAATGAAAATTTGTTGAGTCCCCGCAGGATTCGAACCCACGACCTCCGGTTTCTAAAGCAAACGCCTATACCACTAGGCTACGGAGGCAAGTTCTTCGCATCGTGCATATATATTAGATGTCATTCAGGTGGCACGGCAATAACCTAAATACAAATAAATCACAATACCCCATTATAATTCGGGAACGGTATCGAATATTAATTACAGGGCAGAATATTATATATCAACATCTTGTGAAAATTTGAACTAATTTTTGTTTTCGCTTCTATGCAGAATAAATTTGAATAACTATTTTACGGATTCAAAGCGTTTGAAGTATTTTCATTTTTAATGTCTCCAGAACACAATGAAATTCGTAAAATTAGTACCTGCGAAAAAGTAAAAATTTTCTTTTCTTATTATTTAACAACAAAAATATTGAAAGGTTACCCAATACAATTATGCTCGAATGCGTCTGTATTGTATGTCGCTACCGTGATGTCTTTTCTTGTATTTAAATCAACAACTTTTGTATTCAGAGATTTTCATCAGCAATCGTAATTCTTACCTAACAATAGATAAAAAATAACTGAAGAAGGGATAATTATTTTTTCTCAAATTAACGACGACTTTATTTTTTCTTAATATTCAGATTTAAATACAGATATAGTATAAAATTAGTTTATAATAAACTGCCTCCGTAGTCTAGCGGCAAGGGCGTGTGTTTTAGAAACCGGAAGTCGCGGGTTCGAATACTGGGGACCTGACAAATTTTCGTTGTTGTTTTCTAGTTAGTTAAGGCAATTTGGGTCGATCACCCAATTGAAAAGTAAGATGATCCATGCGTCGGATGGGCACGTTAAACGTCGGTCCACCCACCAACCCGTATTGGACTAGCGTGGTGGGATACGGTCCAAAAACCCCTTAGTGGAGAAGGCGTGCATCAGGGGAGGCCTATGTTCAGCAGTGGACTAAGACAGGCTGATTGTTAATGTTGATGATTATAATTTTATGTATATGTATCAGTTAATATTATTTGTCCGCGTTATCACGTTTAATTCTTTGAATTAAATATTAAAAAATTACAGAATACTGCTGAATGTAATGCTATTGGAAATTGGTGCGTAATCAATTAATTGCTTCATTGGTTATATTCATTGGTTAAGGCAAGCAATTGGTTATATTAACTGAATAATGTAAATCAAATAAACGTATTTGCATATACATACCAAGAAATTATCTCCTTATCGGTTAGGTCTGTTGGATGACGTTTAATTACTAAAGTAAGTATTTTACCCCATTTTCTCTTTCATTTTAATATCTAAATCATTGAACATCCGGAACACTTTGTTACATACTATTTTACTACTAATAAATAAAAACCTTTATAAGCTTGTCTACACTTCGAAAATACAAGAAAGTCGTTATGGATTTAACGTAGTTTTTGACCTTATCAGTTCTAAGGTGGGTCTTATTTAATATTTGCGTTATAAATTTTTAATATGTTTGACTGTTAAGCGCCGAATTCTTTACTTTACTTACTATAAGCAATTTAAAAGCATCTTTGTAACGCCTTCAAAACAAAACTAAACGAAGTTACTTATATAGATCAATATTACGAGTAATACGTGGTAACGTAATGTAACTCAAAATCGCTCTATATTGATCAGTAATAATAACGAATGAATGTTTTAAATAATGCAATTTTTTATCACCTAACCATTTTCCTAAGTCATAGGGTCGCTTCTAATCCATCCATATTAACTTAAACAGTTTTTACACAGAGCGACTGACATCTGACCTCCACAACCCCAAAGAGTTAACTGCATTTTATGGATGTATTGGTTGTCAGTAAGTTTGGAGGCACTAACATCCAAAGATGGTCTTGATAACCAGGGCCGACTTTTTACATGCCCGTCCGATGCATGAATCATCTTCGGCCATCGGCCAATATTGTCTTAAACAACCAGTAAACGATGCCAACCGGAAGTTGTTTCCCCGCGAAATTCGAATCCACAACTTCAGTTTGAAGAGTAAGGCCCAATAAAGCTTAGCCCCGGAGGTGGTTCAGTAAAAAATATAACATTACTATTATCAGTGTGTTCAAAGGTAAGTAAAAAATGTGGCAAAAATGTAGAAAACCGTGGAGAATATCTAGTATCGCATTTATTATTGACATGTTAAAATCTATACTTGTTCCAGTATAAATTGTGAAAGATATACACCCCACGTGTACAGCGTTCCCCTTTTAAAGCCAATACAATATAACTTATATAAGCTATATATAGTATGGAAACGGTTCAAATAGCATTTTTCTCCGCGCAAC
This sequence comes from Lamproptera curius, assembly GCA_029286875.1. NCBI lineage: Eukaryota > Metazoa > Arthropoda > Insecta > Lepidoptera > Papilionidae > Lamproptera > Lamproptera curius. The sequence continues at coordinate 49,529 of JAGSMT010000274.1, read as the reverse complement.
GTTATTCTCCGAAGTCTCCTTTGAAAACGTTAACGCTGGTTGAGCTGTATTGAAATTAAATTTCTGCAAGGAAAAGCACGTACGCTCGCAATTTGGTCGTGGCAATACATATTCATAATGATAGTTAATATAATAGGATTTTATTTTGTTTAATTACATTTTTTTATTAATAAAAACTTTCGCCGCTTCAATAACACAGACCTCATTCAGATCAAGTGATAAAAATCTCTGCAGTGTCTTAACAAACACGGAGAATGCATCTTTATTGTTTTTTAACGTAAGTTTTTCTTGCGAAATATTGCATCTTTAAACTCCACTTTGTTGCTTTACATCAATGTTAAGCCTTTTTTAACTTTAGGTAAATAAAAGAAGATACTAAAACTAGGAAACTCTTTCTTCTTCAAATAAAAGCCCATAGACCTTTACGTTATATTGAAAGTAATTTGCGACGAAAAGTTCATCCCTTAAGTACTACGAGAGTTTAGGTCGTTATGACTAAAACAAAATCATAACCTCTCAACGTTCAGAAAATTTCAATGGATTTTGATTTTCATTGAAAAAGATTAACTGAGAGCTAGAATTTATATTTAAATATAAGAAAGACTATATTAAATTTTAAATTGTCGTAGATTATTTTGTTTATAAAGTATTAGATCAAAAATAAATTTGCAGGTCAGTTTTATCACCTTCGTTACCAACAGTTCCTATGAAAAATTCAAATGTAACATACAAATGTGCTATTTGCGTCGTTCTTAAATCCATGCGTTCTGGTGTCATGAAAAACCTCTCGGGACGATCATTAGCTTATGTTTCTGATTCGTATTCGTTCCGGTTAATAGCGAGGTGTATTCCAATATAAATAAGGTGCATTAATTATACGTGTCTATAAGTAGACACCTAAGTTTCATAGTTATTATTATTAATAATAATATTATTATCTTTAACAATGAAGTATTTCTGTTAGTCAGTATAACTGACATCCTCCATTTTAATCCTTTCTTGGAAGTATATATGTGTGACGGTAAGGACGGTTAGACATATAGTCCTATGTATGATGGTAGAGACGGTTAGACAAACAGATAGACAGACAGAGTTACTTTCGTCTTTATTATTACTATGGAGATATTTCGTATTTATTATAACAAGATCTAACCTGTGTGTGTAATTAAGAGAAGACTCTTAATTACACTTCTCTTAATACAAATGGTCAAAATTAAAAAAAAAAACAATAGTGCAGAAACCTTGGATTTTATTCTAATCAGAACTGAAAATATCTCAAGGTATCGGTTATTCAACACATTCAATATTCCAACTGAAGAATACAAAAATAGATACCGAATATTCCCCTAGCAGATATTTTAATATAGAATCGCGAAATATGTCACAGATTCAAATATATAATATAAGGGCGAAAGTTATTGGACATAAAGTTCCAGACTGATACACATTTTTGGTTACATTTCATAGGCTTCGCAGATAACTGTCTCGTTGTTTAGACTATTTGTTCTTTATATCGTTTAGTATTATATTTATTATTACATATTTTTTAAACTATTCGCAGAATATTACAATGTGTAGTTTTTTTTAGATTAAAAATAACCTCCTTCGTTAAACGAAGAACATAGTCGTTTTCCTTGTTAAATATATTTTTGTTCTTTGTTAAATATATTATCACTACAGCAACGCAGTAATGTACAAACGCTTCTGCATTCTGGTTTGAAGGGCAGTAGTGGGAGAATATGAATAGATAAACACCACATGGATGGACGGCTTAGGAATTGATATTTCTTAAATCCTTTCGCTATTATTTGTATTGCGTATGCTACATTTATATTACCTATTGCTTCGCGTCAAAATAATAGATAAAAAACTAACTTCACAAAAAAAAAGTTTATCAATGATTCTTCATTTTAAAATCTATATTTTAACTAACCGTAAAAAGTTTGATTGGCACTAATAAATTGTGAGCGTCACAAAAAATTCCCATCCAAAAAGCCCCTTAAAAAAAAAGGTAAATTGATGGTAAATAGTCGCATCGTTTCTCCATAAAACAGAAGTTATCGTGCCCAGGGTGCCTCCTAGGCACATTTGCTTATTGGAAATTGTACCAATCGCCGTATTCTATATCAAATATTGAAGCAGATATTATCAAATGAAAAGACTATATTTAAACGTACAAAAAACAAAGAACATATAATGTAATAAACTTTTTCATAAATATAGAAAAGCAAATTAAACACTTATAAAGTCATATTACTGTCTCCGTAGCCTCGTGTTATAGGCGTGTGCCTTAGAAACAGGAGGTCGTGGATTTGAATCCTGCGGGGATTCAACAAATTATCATTGTTGTTTCCTAGTTGGTTCGATCACCCAATTGTCTGAAAAGTAACAAGTAAGTCCATGCATCTGATGGGCATGTAAAAAGTCGGTCCACCCACCAACCCGCATTGGACCACCCACCGACGAATCTCATTCTTTACGATGTTTTTGGTTAAAGTTTTTCAGGTGAATGAAATTACCAATTTAAATATTAATACATATCGAGGACATATCTTAGGATTTACCAAGCATTCGTCGTAATAATAATAACAAGCTCACATACACCTTCGAGCATACCGATTAGGTCCTTAAGCGGTTCATACCTACCGTCACACAATACGTACATATCAACACGACATGTCGTATTGACGTGATGGTATGTTCGTCGACTGTATCTCAAACATTCTATTGTTACCTTTATAATATTTTTCCTTACCATCGCTAATCGAGAGATTCGTGATTGTGGGCCATAATCGCTGCCCGTTTCTAAGATTTCCGTGTCGCGTCACATTTCCACGAAACATTTTCCGTGCAGCATTAGCGAGCGAAGCCGCTAATTGTTCTTTATTGGCTCACTCTTCGGTTTCTTCGGAATTCTCGGTAATAGGAAAATGCCTGGTATTAGGAGGAAAATTGTAGGGTGTTCAAACGACTTCCAACTTGTTATAAAAGTTGTGGCTTTAAAGTAAGCCATGTGTGGCTTACAGACCTTACGGCCACAACTTTTGTTGATAAAGTATTTACATGTGTGAATTCTTCGTGTTATATAAGAGTTAACTTTCAGAACGAAATCATTGTACTGTACCGATGATTAAAGTAATACAGTCCAGTTCTCCGGTAAATATATATTCGGAATATTAAGTCAGAGGCGTCCTGTTCCGAACCGGTTGAGAAACTCAAAACCAATCTGTATTAAATAAAGGTATTTGAATATTTTATTACATTACCACAATATGAGAAAATATATAATTTTTTTAAATATTTTAGGGCTGAATATCTATTCATACACTGCTATCCATACATTCATATCTGAATGAAGAAGCTTGCTAGCTGCAGAAAAAAATCAATTGTTATAATAATTTAAACAATTAACTGCAGTGGTTTGCTTATTTCACTAAAGATTTCAGCTTAATAAAAATAATATCAGTGTAATTCGAGTAATTTAACGATATTCTCTAAGAAAAAAATATCTGTTTTTTTTTTTAATGAGGATTTGCCAAACCGCGGAAAAGATATCGTTACATGTAAAATTAGGAATACGTTGGTACTAAAAAGTTTTCACTATTGTTTGAAACTAACATAAGGCTATGTTCCTCTGATTTCCAAATTCAGTACGCAGAAAAAATACCCTGATGTTGTTTTGTGATGGTTTCAATCATAATTTTAGCGTAAATGACTGCTATAAAGATTTTTATGGCTTAAAATTAAAATCTTGGTGTTGTTGGCTATTGGTTTTGTTTAGACGGAAATTTACATATTTAAGTTATTAAAGTATTTTGCCATGAAAGATTGTAGAAGCTATGTATATATAATTATTTACCCTTGATTGATTACCGAAATAAAAATTATAAACTAAGTTAATATTTTTTTAAAACGAAATTATAAAAATCAAAAGTTAAAATTGGATTGGCGTGCTATTTTTAATGATTAAATTTAAACAACGTTTTTTTCACTTAATTCATTGATTTCACCAATATTTCTACTAAATATATCTATATTTGTCAGTTAATCAAAAATAAAAACCGTTCATCAGCAAGCTTGCCCGTAAAACGTGACCTTAGCCGCGTATAAACGCTACGTGCTACGCCGTAGCCCGCTACGCTTAATCACTCGGTATGAGTAATGCCCGTGTGCCAGTTAATAGTCTTTGATAGTAAACTTTTATGTAACTTTCACGTTGTGAATATTTAATATGGTCCTTGGCACCGATCTTTATAGGATAGTGGTACTGTATGATATAAGTTTTAGTGACAATATGTCAAAGTTTTGAATAGTAAAAATAGTTACGTTCAAATTAACAGGAAGAGGCATTAATCTTTTTTAATTTACACATAAAATTCTTGTGAATACACAGTCAAAGCTTAGGTAGGTTATTTTTTGCTAATATGTTGCGTATTTTATTGTGTCTTATTAAACGATATAAAACTTGAAATTTCAAACAGTGGTCGTTTGAAAATTTTAAACCATCTGAAATAATCGTAGGGTTTGAGTAGGTATAGGTGGATCTTGATTTCTTTTATCACGTTGAACTAGACTGTATTCTACAGAGTAATCAATATACGGTACATCTCCAATCAAAATCAATTTATGCGCTATTGGTTACCAATAGATTACTGGAATGTTGAAACTCGTCACAATAACTTAAGAAATATTTACGTAAACGTACAATACGTACTTATTAATGCATTTTTTTTGTTATTTATCTTTATTCGGTGTTGATTAAATATTAGCCGGGTTGACTCTACCCGTAACCATAAAAGCTGCAAAGTGTCTAAAACGCCGAGAAAATTGTAAACAAAATTATACGCGATAAAGTCTGTAGTCTTTTATTAAACCATATGTAGTATTCGCGTAAACACAAGAAATTATTATTCGGTGTTTTTTTATTTTTGCATACGAAAACCGTCGGGCCACCTAAAGAAAAATTGACGTCTACAATACTAGGGGTATCACCAACGCTGCCTACTGTGAGCAGTAAATACGTTGGCTACGTTGCCCTTCAAACCAGAACATACCTTGTTCCGGTGAAGTTATATTACCGCTTTACGACAGAAATATGCACCACTGTGGTTCCGTTCTAGGTGGCACTCTTAAAAGATTTCAATTTTTATACTTTAAATTTTTACATCGATCGTGTATAAATTCACACTTTTCAATTTCGTTGATTTGCTTGTATTTTAATGGCGTAGGAAATTTCCGTAGGTGCGTGTGTATCTCTTGTCCAATCTAAGTTATTATTTTCCAATTGCTTGCTCCCTAGTGTCGGCCGATATGTTGTATCGCGTGTCCGAACCGAATTGCCCGTAGTTTGACCGCTCAATCGATGCTGCTAGGTAATGACTGAACGTGAATTTTAATTCGTGTATCGAGATTTTGAATACGCTTTTTGTGAAATATTATGATTTCTAGTTCGCGTTAATATAAATACAAATATCTTTATTCAACTAAGAAGGTTTACACTTGCTTTTTGGTTGATAATAATGGAACATGTGACATGTGAGAAAAGTCGGTGAAATTAACTCAACGGGTTTTTTTTGTCGTCTTTTACAATAGAAGTAAGATTATTAACAAAGTATAATATAGGATCAATTATAATATTTAAAAGAAAATACCGAGCGAGACATTCTATTACAAGAATGTGTTATCATTCTACTACTAGAGTGTGTTAATTATAATAGATAGTATACAATGGCCATCTTATTGTAAAGTCTAGGAATAATATGTTATCATTTTACTAACAGAGTGCTCAAAGTATGTTTTCAAATGACCAAAAAATACATCTTATTTTATTTAGTCGATATTTAAGTGAGTTATAAATGAGTTTATTTGGTTGTCAAAAAGGTCCAAATATCCTCAGGTGAGATTGATGAACTTGTACATAAAAGTAGATTTTATTTACAGCCTTGGCCATAAGTATTGAGCACACTTGTAATCTTAAAGTTCCGGGAAGGTACCTAATGGGAATGAAATGAAACTTTTTTTAAGTATATATAGGTAGGCCAAAAATTCTTTTTGGAATATAGCTCACAAGACGTTTACATTCTTCAGGACGTAGGGCACTCCATTCCAGGCGTAGGCAGCGTTTAAGGTCTTATTTGTTGTTTATTGTGTGGCGCCTTTGCGCTTCAATAAATCCCATAAATGTTCTATGGGGGTTCAGGTCCGGTGACTGGGCTGTCCTGTGCAATTTAAGCTTAATACCGATCTCCCAAAACCCCGCCATGGTGCGACCGGATTTGTGACAAGGTGCGTTGTCTTGTTGGAATTTTACGCCACCTATGTTAATGTTACCATAAAAGGCCGAAAATAAGGCGACGCAGAGTCAAGCACCTTTATGTACTCACACAATATTATTTTCAAAAAAATATTGTTAAATATTGCCAGTACAATTTATTGACTAGATCACCTCAAAGTGTGATTTGTCTGACCACACAACATTTGACCAAACTTCTAAGGTGATGTGCGATGTTTTTTAAACCCATTCATATAGTTTTTTTTTGTTATTGTCCGAGAGCCACGGCTTTTTTCTGGCTTTACAACCTTTCAAACGAGCTTCCTGAAGTCTTCGACAAGTTGTTCGTGCAGATATTTGTTGATTAATATTAGATAGACAACTCAGCAGAGAGCTCTGAAGTAGTTTTCTTACCATTTTTAGTGACTTTCTTAGCTTAACAGACGGTCCTGGCGATTTGTGGTGATTCGTTTGCGCCCAGTTCTGGTCCTATTCAGGTGTGATCCCATGCTAGCGAATCGTGCAATAGCATATTCGCGAACATTTTACTTTTTGAAATCTCCACTTGGGATTTGCCTTGCTCATGCTGTAACCGTACACGTTAGTCCAACGAAATTTCTGGTTATTTCAGCATATTAAAACGATAATAGTTTAGACTAACAGAATAAAATACGAAATGCGCACTGGAAACTGTATGTGTCCACAACGTGCGATAGTAACAAACTAATCGTTCAGAATTATATTTCATCCATTTGCGCATGAAGTGGTAGTTTCATCTTCTTAGAGGCCGACAAAAATATCTTCAAACATAGGTTTAATTATCTTTTACACATACAACAATTTAATTAAATTGAAAAAACAATACAATTTGAAGGGTGCCCAATACACAGTATTGCCGTAAACTGCCACAAAATATATATGAAGCAAAAGCATAAACAATCAAATTAGGGACGACATATTTTTTCTTCTTAAAAAAATCAAATTAGTTTACTCCCAAAGTTCTTACATATCTTTTAGTTCACGTGTTCCATTGATTTGCAATAGTTTTTTAAAATATTATTTCTATCTTCTGTTTTTTTTTTGCTTTACATAAATAACTTCATAGACATTCTAGTGGAATATAATAAAATGGAAAACACGAGTTTTCCACTGCATTGTTAATACGTCACATCGACGTATTTTAAAAGCTTTTAATATTAAAATTGCAGTGCTGCCCTAGTTCCGAATGTGTTGGGCGGCGATCAAAATAGCTGACGTTTTAATTACTTTTATTTGTTTACTTGCCTATCCTAAAATTAATTAAAGATTCGTTGTTTTCTTGTAAAGTATAGTTAATAATTTTGTATTTACCAAAGTTTAAAAGGTAAATGCTTTTTTTATGAAATTTGAATACATTAGAATAGATTTTTATTTTTTGGTATAATTCACATTTAGTTTAGGATCTGCATGGTTGAAGCCTTGAGTAACGGCAAATGTGTTAACTGTTATAAAATTTCTCTCACGAATTCACATGTAAATGACTAAAAAAGTTAACGCTATTAAGAGTGAAGTTTCGCGCACCGTTGTGGAAACCCATTAACTCTTAAACGATATTATAAATTTCGCAACTTAGTGCTCCAACGTATTATAAACATATGTAAACGTTTTATAATTGTAACGTACAACAAAGTTGCATACTTTTCTTACTTTTACGCCACTTATCTTTTTACATATCTGAATATCATTTTACTGGTGGTAGGTCCCCTTTTTACAGGGGACCGTCTGGGTTAGTACCACCGCGGTGTCTATTTCTGCCGCAAAGAAGTAGTGTGAAAACACTACTGTGTTCCGGTTTGAAGGGCACAGTAGCTAGTATTTACTGAGTAAACGAGACTTAACACCGTATGTCTTACGTTAGGCAACGCGTTGGTATCACTAATAATACCACATGTCTATGGGCAGCTCGACTGCTTGTCTGCATGTCTAGGCAATAAAAAAATCCATACAATTTTATAAATATTTTGTACACAAAACGAATTTTTCTCTTTACATTTCAGAGTTCCCCGCCGCCTTTCAGTCCAGCCGGAAGGACGAACGACGACGAGGCGATTCTCTCCATAATAGAATCCGCCGAGCAGTTCATATACATCTCAGTGATGGACTACATCCCCGCCATCATATACACGCACAAGCCGAAGTAAGACATTTTATGACGTACTTTATCCGAGCCCCTGTCTGAAGGTCTGCACGTTTTGCGTCACTGACCCATATCTATAATTAGGTTCGAAACTGTCGTAAAAATTTTATATCAGGAGAATATGCTTTAACGAACCAGATCTAGTCGTAGTAACATTTATGTGATTTTTATACGCGATGTTATTCCACGTCTTTGAGTTTATATAAGGGAAGGACATATATTATGTGTTAATTTATTACTTAACTTTCTCCCGTTCATTTTGTAGTAAAATGTGTGCAACAAAATTAACTGCGTAACGATCAATTACTGGAAAACATAACTCCTTTTACCGTATATATTTTTAAATGCTTTTTACATATAAAACATACACTTTCAAGTAGTATGAGAATCCCGACACGGCCTACTTTTGACTAACTAACTAACTAAACTTAAAATCATCACGTCCATTCTTAAGTCACCACCACTGACCGTTCGAAGAGGCCCTTCCTATTCGTCTTTTCTAGACTAGGAGTTACGAAAAGAAAGAAAGAAAGAAAGTTAGAAAGCAGCTGACTCTCTCGAGTCTTCTTTCTGGAAGCCATTACGGCCAGAATATTAAGGAGAGACGTCGTCGAAGTTATTTCTGAAGCGTTCTTCGGAGATTTCAAGATTTTTTTTTGTTCCTGTCACATGAATTAACACTAGGTTTGGTATAGATTGAGGTCAAGGACACGTGCTAATTCCCTTTACTGTATTTTTCTGCGTTGGTTGGAATAAAGTTAATTGTTTAATTATATCTTCGTTTCCTAGTCGGTCATGGTAACTTGGGTTGTGACTTCATTACTTGAAAGATCAGCCAAGTATCATATGGATATATTGTATGAAATTTTCCTTTTAATTGTCAGCTACACCTTTGACATTCTATATAAGACATCTGATTTTAAATATTATACATACAATTGTTTATCGAAACTAATCGTTGGTTTTGGTTGTTACGGTACCTGTCGATATCAGATGTATTTGGGGAGGCATATGTCCCGCAGTGGACTATCACAGGCTGATGATGAACCTAGGGTTATTTCCTTTCCTTTAGCCTCAGAAATAGTGCACTTTATTTAACGAGCAAGTATTGATTGCTCGCCAAAGATGTTCCACTTAATTCCCGGAAGTAATTTAAAAGAGACGTTCTGTATTTGATCAATTTAACGAACGAAGTCGTCAATTTTCGTAGTGGCAGTTATTTCGCTGAAGCATCATCTAAGTTGTCATACTTTATGTCGCGCCGCGGACGGCGATTGGGCGTCGGGCGATGAACCCGCACGAAGATTTTACGAGTGTAGTAAACTGTAAAACTTTAATGTCTGACTCGGCGCTCGTAAAATTCCGTAAAACTGTCGAGGCACCACTCGGCGCTGTCCGCTGTTCCGTTTGTTGCGACGACCCGATGCGAAGCCAACGACCCGTAAAGCTTGACCCGCAAATATTACGATAATTTTACGGGTTGATCGTTTAAAATCAGATTAATATCGGTTTAGTATTGAATGAGGGTGCAGTAAAGTATTCCGTAGCACATGCGACTACAATAATAAACTTTCATAATTTCTCTCATAACTGCTTGTGCCTTTAAAATTAAACATGTGTTTGCTTTATTTCTGCACAACAATTATTGGATTTCGGTTAAATCAACTACATGACATCTGTCAATCTATAAAATTTAAAATCTATAGATAAATTTTGTTAGATTCTTCAGTGTCTTGTATACATTTTATACCGAGACATGTAATTTAAGTAAACGATGACTTATTACGAACTTTATTGTCGTTCAAACGTCGTTCATTTTCCCAAGTTGTCATGGGATCGGCTTCTAATCATTCCAGATTTACCAATTAATCCAAAACCCAAAGGGTAAACTGCGTTCTGCTCTGACATCCTAAAACGACTGCCAAAGAAAATCTTGACAACCGGGATTTATTTTACAAGCCCATCCGACGCATGAATCATTTTTCTTTTCAGACACTTAGGTGATCGGCCCATGTTGTCCTAACCAACCAGAAAACTACGATACAATTATGTTAAATAAGTCAAACAATTTGAGACGTTGTTTTCCCGCGGGATTCGAACCCACGACTTTTCCGGGTTTTAAGGCAAGGGCCAATACCGCTAGGCCACTGAGGCGGTCGTCAAACGTCATACTCACTAATTGGGTATTATTTATTATTATTCAATATGGCGGTAGTCCACCAATAGAAAATCATCCACTTTTGGCACTTTTAGTGTTTGTTATTGACTTTGTATTAATTTCTCACATACATACATTCCCAAGTCTAACTTGAATTTGGTGTGGTATTGTCATCATCGAATTCCAATTACTCAAGCAAGTTTACAAATTTAATATCCAAAGATGATTCTTTAAGGCATACTTATTTTATAGTTTTAGTCGTTATAGAACCCGATTTATTTATTACATATACATAAGTTCTATCGATGTACGAGTTTTCCATTGAGGCGCGTAACGAGTAGCATCTGGGCGCAAAGAATGGAAGCATCTGCTATCCATTTTATTGTAGTTCGTTCGAGAATAATATTGTGCTGTATTTTTCTTGTATGTTATTCCTTGGCGTCTATTAAATTATGTACAGGTTTTGACATTTTACAGAGCAATGTTAATAAATTGTTTTGAATGAAGAATATATATGCGTGAAGTCTTTATTCCCCCTCTAGTTTAAAAATGATTAGATTTTCCTAAATAACGTTTGTTATTTTTAACATTTTTAACGAGACATTTTATTTTTATTTTAGTGATATTTTATTTGAAATTGTTTGTTGCGTTTAATCTGATACAGTTTTGATTTCGAAATTTTTGCGTTTGTTATCACGAGAAAAATTATGGAAATCATGTCGTACTGAAGAAATTATTTCAATCGATCTAATGTAATGCAAAGCAAAACGAAGTATGTGATCGCATTTACGAATGTCTTTATGCTGTAATTTAATATATTGTATCTTTGGAATCAAAATTCTTTATGTGGTTTTAAGTTATTTTTACTTAAACGAGTTCGCATGTGAAATGTTATGTATTCAAATGAACTGAGCACGTCAAATTAACAATTCAATACATTTTACAAAAAATCTCGATAAATCTAAAATTAAATAATTCTTTTTAATGAAATATATTTTGATATATTCGTTATTATGTATTTATCAGTCAAATTTATTATACTTATTATATATGAATTTACGTTCGTATTGCAGGTTCTGGCCCAAAATCGACGACGCGATAAGGGCGGCCGCGTTGGAGCATCGCGTCAAGATCAGAATGCTGATCAGCTGGTGGAAATATTCGCAGCCTGAGGAGGACTACTTCCTACGATCTCTCACAGCTCTCACACGCTCGTATCCAGGCGTCGATATACAAGTGGTGAGTTACGCACTGTAAACTAAATGATCATTTTAATTTCCTTGCTAGTCCATTTCGACTAGGCGGCCGATCTTTTTTCGTGCAAATTACGCAGGGGATGTTATAGTGAACAAGTTTACGAGCAGACGCCGGTGCCATCTCCCTTCCTTTATACTCTGCTGTTACGATTGGATGGATAAACGACCGGAGAGATAAGGAGCGACTTTTTACATCGCCAACCAACGCATCACATATGATCATCTTACTTATCATCTTACTATACAGGCAATCGGTAATCAGCTCGCATTGCCTTAACCGACTGTGAAACAACATTTAATTTTTTTGTTTATCGTTCCTATTACAGAAGCGTTTCGTGGTCCCATCAACACCCGACCAGGACAAGATACCGCACGCGCGCGTCAACCACAACAAGTACATGGTAACAGAGAGGCACGCGTTCATCGGCACGTCCAATTGGTCGGGCGATTACTTCACGGACACCGCAGGAGTCGCCTTTGTAATACAACGTCCCGAGGAGGTAACAACGAACTTTACCAGAACGGACATACGGGCCGATCTCCAACAAGTGTTCGAGAGGGACTGGAATTCGCCGTACGCGGTACCCCTGCGCCGGTTATAGCCCTGATAGTTCGTTTGCATATGGTTGAGTTCGTTTGCACATGGCTGAGTTCGTTTGTTCTTGATAAGTTCGTTTGGAATTTACTAAGTTCGTTTGGATACTACCGAGTTTGTTTTGTTTATGCTGATTTCGGACGGACATTTTGGCGAGTTCGATGAAACGTTACTAATGAGTTCGTTGTGATTGAAAATAAGTTTGACACTTGTTTTGTTTCGATGTTATGAATCGTTTTGTAAATCGCCTATTGAGTTTGAAAAAATTGTTTTCATTATTTGGTTAATACAATTGCTCTATTATATTTAGTGTGTACTGAGTAATGAAATTTTCTCGATATTTTTTTAGCAATTTTAAATTTTAACGATTAAAGTTAAATTTTGACTTAATTGTCGATCTCTTACGTATACGCATAACACTATTAATTAACAATGATAAACATTATAAAACGTTGATTAAGAGAAATGTAATGTATTAAAAACTATATGCATAAATGAACAGGAGTAATTATGAATAATATTTATTAGAGAAGCTAAATTTAATTATCGACTTAATAAAAATACATCGACTTGATAAAAAGTCTCATGGAGACTAACTTTTCGTATAATTTAATTAAAATCTTGTTTAAAACAATAATTTCCCAATAAAAATACTTCTTCTATATTAAAATTGGCTGCAAATATTAAAGTAAATATTATTCATAAAAACAACATAATGTTATTTAGATTCCTTCATTCAATATAATGAGCAATAAAAGTAAAGTTAAGATGTAATTAATAATAAAACCTTTCTCCGTTTTGCACGAATGAAAAATTACGGCTAATGGTAGTGTTCCTATTCGCTAAATTTCCGAGTGACTTATATTTCTAATGTTAATACGATGTACTTAGTACGGCAAATATCTGTGACAATTGTTTCTCATGTTAACTGTTTTCGGACGGAGATACATTATTTTCTAACAAGCCAGTCACTTTAAAATCTAAAATAATTTCGTTCTGTATTTACGCTAAAAGCGAAGTCTTGTATATAAATAGTGCTAAGTTGAAAATTTCATCCTAAAACGCGTGAATGAGGTGTGCCTTTTTATCATACGAAGTGTTATTTTGTAGATTTTTATATCTTCCTAGAAGTTGCTGTACTGTGCCGTTTATTGTAGTTCTAAATAATAATTATTTGTAAGCATAAATAGTCATGAAAAGTTGGAATGGTGCTTAAAGCGCAATGAATTCTTTGAACATATCATGGGTTTCTAATGTTGAATTTGTACTCTTTCAACTAAGTTCTTGAATATAATTTAGTTACTTAATTTAGTACTAAAGTTAGCTTGTTATTTTGAGATATATATCCTGAAATGTAACCTGGAATATGTATCCATTTTGTATAACGATTACTGGACTAATGTATGTGTTTTTTATGCTTTTATTCTTCATCATAAGATAAATTGTCTTACGATGGAATAAACGAAAGTGTCGAGTTGTTTAAACCTATCAGCAATAACTTTTTCATATTTATACACCTAAAGATAAGATATTATTCATACTTTACGTGTGTTCATTGTGTCGTTATTATTCCTGTTTGTGAAATCGCAATGCAATGTTATATCTTCGGAGACAATATGGGTGGTTCTGAACTTGGTGACGTTTCGAATGTTAATAAAGTTTATGCCTAATTCAGTCCGTATTTCATTTACAATGACATTTTATCTGAACTTAAATAAAACGATGTTTTTCTTCCTAGCTTCGTTCCAAACTATCACTGGGTGGGCTTCAAACGCTTCGTTTTAGTATCATCGTCATCAGACTGTATTAGTCCATTGCTGGACATATGCCTCCCATAATACACGCCTTCTCCAATAGGGTATTGCTTGGTTTTAATAATAAGTATTATCTAAATCATCTAGGGTTTAAAAGCCATTTTCGGTGATTATTTATGAGGAGAAAAAACTGTAATTCAAATGCCTCCGCAGCCTAATAGTACGAGCTTGGGTTGAAGAAACCGGAGGTCGTGAGTTCGAATCCTGCGGGGATTCAACTACTTTTCTAAGTTGTTTCATAGTTGGTTAGGGCAACGATATCCTAGTTGTAAAGTAAAATGATCCATGCGCCGGATGGGATTGTAAAAAGTCTGTCCTGCGCCTTATATCACTTCAGGGGTGTCGGTTTTCCGTCCCATCGGATTATGACAGTGCAGGTATATAGAATGCACCTGCGTTGCGCGTACACGTGTGCACTATAATATCTCCTGCGTGGGTTACTAATTTCTGATATTGATGCGATGTCGTAGTCGAAATCGTCTTGGAGTACATTATTGAAGTTATACTTCTTTAGGCGCGTTATGAAAAATGATGAGAGTGAAATTTTAAGATGCGCGCACCTGTGACAAAAATTAACAGTTTATAATGAAAACGGTGAAATGGACCTTATCACATAGTGATAAGGTTGATTTTATGTAGTGATAGTTGCATAATGTGCTCTATGAGTTAGGATTAAGGTTCGTTTTTGGTATATATATATATATTATTATTAATAATATATTATTATATTATTTAAATTTATATTAAATATATTATTATATAAATATATTAATTTTTGTAATGATGTTTATTCAACTTGATATAATGGTAATATTTTATTCATTTAATATATCAACATTGTGATTTATCTATGTAATACGTTTTAGATAAGCGCCATCTAGTCACACATAATCAAAGCTTCTGATTTATAGTACCGCTGTACAAGTAAGCCAACATCTCTTAGGAATTCTACATTTGTAAGCAACAGATGGCGCTGAACTACCAGTTATATGATATATCAAAGTACGTCTTGTGAATCCATAAATTCTTAATCGAATTATTTATGATTAGTTCTTGTAAATCTATCATCTTTAATTATCTTAATTATTTTTGATTGATATTACTTACTATTTGTGAATATTAGTGAAAAAATTGTGCTTATATACTTTTCAAGTGCTCCAATATAATTGAGGTTAACTATCCGTATGTATTATTTATTGATATAAATTAAAATACTTTATTTAATATAATTAACGCTAAATATGACTGCCTCCGTAGCCTAGTGGTATAGGCGTGTGGCTTAGAAACCGGAGGTCGTGGGTTCGAATCCTGCAGGGACTCAACAAATTTTCATTGTTGTTTCCTAGTTGGTTAGGGCAATTTGGGCTGATCACCCAATTGTCTGAAAATAAGATGATCCATGCGTCGGATGGGCATGTAAAAGTCAGTCCACCCCAACCCCTTTGGACCAGCGTGGTGGGATACGGTCCAAAACCCTCTATGTAATTCTCTCTTAACCCATCGGGGTGTTCACGGGTGCTGTTCCTATGTGCCTTTACTTATGAGAAAACAACAGAATGAGTCTAAACAATATATACCACTAATATACTTTTTGCATTCCAATATATGTTTTCATTAAGTGGTCAGACGAGCAAACTTCACTTAATTAGAAGTGATTCTGTAGCCCACTAGAAACGCAGCAAAAGACGCCAGAATGTGCCAGCCAGCCATTCATCCTGGGTTGTTACGTCTCCTTTATACTTTATTCTCGTATGCTACGGCACTTCTCAAATAATACAGAAGTGTTTGAACTTTACTTGGCTTATTCTTAAGACGATCCCTTTCAAAACTTGGACCTGCCTTCAAAATTTTGTGACATTGTACCGCATCGAGGATGGATAATATTAGTTGGTTGTCAAACCACAATTAATATGGTTGCGTTCAGAAATTCAATCTATAACAAAACTAAGATTTTATCAATCTATATTAACTAATCTGATGGTAATAATGCTGTATTTCACCTTCTGAGACAACAAATATGTTGTTAGAAATATGTAAAAAATCTTATTAGTTATTCATTTTAAACGATCCCTAATTAGATTTCTAATTTACGGGGTATACATCAAAGGCAAAACAAAGTTGTTGTTTTTATCAAAATTTAAACATTTTCATATTAATTGACCTTTTAAACCTGGACTGATTCTACAAATAATTCAACATCATAAATAGCCAAATCGCTCCGACCATTCTTGAGTTTTAGCGAGAGCTACGATCAGTAATTGATTTTTAGATATTTAGAATCTGTACATTATAAGGTATAAAGCCTGAAAATAATTTATCGTCTTATATTATTAAGTGCATCACAATCAATAGTTATGTCCAACGCACCTGCATAGAGCGTCTACCCACAAATATCTTTACTATTTTTCTACTTTTACAGTACTTACTCAGCCAGATGAAAATGCAGTGGAACTGAAAGACTGCCTGAACGTTTCTGGCGACTACTCTCTCACTAGTTCGAATGAACGGTAACTTCCTTCTATCTCTTATCTATGGTGAGCTTCATCTCTGTTAGGTTACCATAGACAAGAGTCTGAAAGCATAACATCAGGAAATACAATAGAGACTCTATGATTTCGATATTGAATCAAGCGAAATACATCTTGCGATTTCTTATAAGGAAGTCACGACTAGATTTGGAAAAAAGAAGGCTACAAATTTGCATTGTGGTTTGTATAGTTTTAAATTTAAGTTTTATTAGCGGAATAATTTCGTCCTGAAATGTGTTGGTCTTAAGAATAATCAAATAATTAGTAAGAGTAATCAAACACTAAAGTATGATATATGTTCAACATAATTACGTAAAAATCATTCTTGTTGGTCTTGGTTTTAAACTACGCTATTGTAAATTATCTGTATTTAACGGGCGCCTACTGCAGCATTTATGGATAATGTCCGTAGAATTTTAAAAAATATTGATTATTGAATGGTTAATTATGATTAATTAATTTATGCTCATGACTTTCTCCTTTTTTATTTTCACAATATTGCATTGTAACGTCATTCACCTCGATAATAATTTTTTATTAATTAATCTTATCCTAAAAGGTCCCCATCAGCATAATATCAGTACGTTTTGCTATATTTTATTTGCACATTGATCGTATGTGCCTCTATTCTTAAATTCTGCTTTACCTACTTAATGTTAATTAAAAATGGTATTTTGGTAATAATTTTAAACTCTATTAAAAATAATACTATTTATCAGTAGAAAAAAACCCTTTTTTTCATATCCTTTATTATATTGTATAAGTATAAATCAAAAAAGAAACTATATCAAGTTTAATTTTAACTGGTCACCCTTATGCCCCTGATAAAAAAAAATGTTACTTCGGCGGTCTGCCGATTTATATTAGAGATCAACCAACTGTACAGGAGATATTATAGTGCACAAGTGCACGCACACTCATGCAACGTGTGTTTAAAAAGTATCGCGAGTTTTGTGTTTTTTTTTTAATTATTTATTTATTCTTGAATATCTATTTCGCCCCCTCCAAATTAATCCCCATGTAATATTATACACTTGTTTCATCGGTTTTGCTAATCTTCAAAGCACTTCAAAAATATATTTTTTTATCTTGTTCAGCTCCTTTGATGCCGTGTTTATCCTGTCAAGCGTAGCGTAACGTCGTCCTTTCATGGGCCTCTTCAGTTTAGGGAACAGGAAAAAGTCACAGGAGGCCAGATATGGCTGCGGCATCATTAGTGTGTTGTTTTTGCCCAAAAAGTCGCGCACAAGCAACGATGTGTGGCAGCAGGGGCGTTATCGTGGTGCAAAAGCCAATTTTTGTAACTTGCAGGTAATATTCCTTATTGACCGTTCTTCACTGTGGCATGAACTCATCATGCACCTCGCCCCTGCAATCGAAAAAAACTGTTCATCTGCAAAACTTTCATATTCGACCGAACTTAGCGCGCCTTTTCCGGTCTTGGTTCGTGTGGCAGCTTCCATTGAGATGATTCCATGACTCACGATTCGTCACAAGTTATGACCCTCTGGAGCAAATTTGGGTCGTCGCGGACAAAGTTTAACATGTCAATAGCAATGTTTATGCGATGCTGTTTTGGTCGCAATTGAGCAATTTTTGTACGAATTTCGCGACGACCCGTCTCATGCCCAAATCATTGATAAAAATCGATTGGCACGAGCCAATCGATATGTTTAGGTCCTCAGCAACTTCTCTAACGATGATTCGACGATTGGACAATACCATTTTCTCCACTTCATTAATTTTTTCGTCTGTTGTTAGTGTGCTCGGGCGTCCGGCACGCACTTCGTCGTTCACATCTTCTCGGCCTTCTGAGAACATTTTGTACCACCGATAAACGTTGCTTCGTTCCAAGGTAGCTTCTCTGTATGCCACAGTCATCATTCGGAATGCATCCGCGCACTTAATTTCGTTTTTCAAACAAAATTTGATACAGGTTCTTTGATCCATTTTTTTGAATAGGTAAAAATCGAACACGATCCAAAACACGTGCAAGCAAAGCAGCTGTCAACAATTAAGTGAACATTCAGATTGGCCGAGCTTGTCGGCATAAGTGAGAGACATGAGTACCAACATAACGCCACAATAAAAATCGAAATTTGAATATACGTAACCCGCGAAAATTCAAAACGCGCGATACTTTTTGAACTTCGTAGGTGTACTCCTTATTCCTTCACGTTCACAGTACGATGGGATGGATAACCGACGCGACCAAGAAGAGATCAGACATGACCGACTTTATACATTCCCATCTGACGGAACATTTTATTTAACAGACTATTGGTTGAACAACCCGCATTGTGCTAACCACTTAGGAACCATCAATGAGAAAGTTGTTGAGTCCCCGCAGGATTCGAACCCACGACCTCCACACCCACGTCTTTAAGACGCTTACCCACTAGGCTACGGAAGCAGTCAACTTTATAATATTTGTCTACTAATGCTACTCTGCATTATAATTTATTCTAATAATCCTATGCGTTATAAATAATGTTAGTGAGATTGTTTCCTCACCCGGAAATGCTGTTTTAGTCACCTTGTGTAACCTCTCATATTCCACTAATTTGTATAAATGCTATTGCTAATTTGCTAATTTTCGCATAAAATCTGTATTTTAATTACTTTTCTAATATTTTATTAAGGTCATTTAATAATTTATATTTTCTAAGGTTTTTCACTACTGTCAGCAGTGTGCGAAAAATATAATAAAAATGACGGATAAGAATAACATTTATATTTTATAATGCTCAATACTTCCGCCGTAGCCTAGTGGCGTGTGGCTTAGAAACCGGAGGTCGTGGGTTCGAATCCTGCGGGGATTCAACTGACTGAAAAGTAAAATGATCCAGGCGTCGGATGGGCATGTAAAAAGTCGGTCCACCCACCAACCCGCATTGGACTAGCATGGTGGGATACGGTCCAAAAACCCTCTAATGGATAGGGGTGTATTAGGAGAGGCGTATGTCCAGCAGTGGACTATCACAGGCTGATGATGATAATGAATGCTCAATAAATTGTACAGAAAATAGGATTGACAAAAAATATTTTATGTTTCACTATGATCAAATTAGGCATATACCAGCGTATACTCAATTTATTACTTAGAGAAATAAAAAACAGGAATTGTAGAACTTGTCTTTGCATAATTTTAAGACTAGTCATAAAGTAAAATATATAATAAAAGATATATTTGGCGAACCGGTAAGATTTATCACATTTTATATTGCTATGGAGTATAACCTATAAATATTCATAAGTGGCAACTTTATCGTTCTATTCTAATTATGAATATTTTTTTATGCAACGAAGACGATAAAAATGCTATCATTATTTACGCTTAGAAGTGTAGGACACCACACACTCGTGACATCAGCCTGAACGGTGAGGTCGAACTTACACACCCTTTGCTATATGACATGTTGCTTAACACCAAATTAGATAGGAGCGTCGCTGGAGTTTCTTGCGCCACTTCTCCCAGCGCCAACGCTTTAAAAAGTGGTAGCAATGTTTAGATAGAGCTCTTCTTGCTATTAGAATTATCCTTAAGAAAGCGTCTGAATCGAGCCAATTTAGCAAGTTAACGAAAACCAGAAAGTAACGGCCCAAGCCGTTTGTATTTCTCGTGGCTACATGGTCTACAACACGTGATCACTTAACGACACGAATTTATATACGTGAATGTGGGAGTAATCAACTTTAAAATCTGGCTACACTGGTAATTAATACTTTTATTGCGTTCTACTATATAGTTTTTATGTAAATGACTTTTTTAAGAACTATGCTAAAATTTGGGGTATACGCAGTGATAAAATGTAAATAGCCTTATATATATAATATAAGCGCAGAGATTATAACTCGCGAAACAATCTAGTAACGGCACAGCGCGTTTTAGTAGACCTAAAACAAAAACGACTATTATTTTAATGCGAAAGTAACTAAAAGGTCGATCATCTTCATCAGCCTGTGATAGTCTACTGCTCGACATAGGCCTCCCCTAATACACCCCTATGAATTAGGGGGTTTTTTGGACCGTATCCCACCACGCAGGTCCAATGCGGGTTGGTAGGTAGACCAACTTTTCACATGCCCATCCGACGTATGGATCATCTCACTTTTCAGACAACTGGGTCATCGGCCCAAATTGCCCTAAAGGTTGATAGTTTTTGTTCTATTGTGCTTTTTATATAAGTATGCTCATATATTAAATCCCAATAGGTGATCATGAATTATTGAAAATTTTTAGTGTGAAAAGAGATATTTTGTAGAATACTTGCGATTCTGTTTGGTAATAATGATTTAATTGACAGAATGTATTGTTTATAACTATGAAAAGGATTTAAGTAAAACTTACTGCTAGCTAAATATCGAATTTATGGTAAGTCTTATGTTATTGGAGAATGATTTGTTTCGGAATAAACTTGCAGGAAGATATAGTCAAACCTATGATGCTTAGCCAAATAAAATACGAGTAATTTATGTTAATAACAGTCTTATTTACTGAATTAGAGGCCAGAACTCGTTGATTTTCTTTCGGCGGATGATACTTTTGACGTTAAAGTAAATGTTCACTAGTCTTATCACGTAACTTGAATATGAATACAAAAAAGAACGAGCATCACATTCTATATTGAATAAGTCATTTTGTATTAGGATTATGAAGAGCACGTTAGAACGCTGTTGAGGCCTTTTCTTCGCAGAGCACGATAGAATATTATTTCGAGGTCAATACAATAAATAATTGCTTCAAAACGTATGTATCAATCAACTTACAAAGGAAATAAACATAAGAAGGACATCATTCTGATGTTGGCATAGTCCATTACTATATATACGGTAATATTAAAGAAACCATAGATTATTTAGCGTTGACTACATGTAAATTAAACTTTCCAAAAGAAATGTTTCGTTTGGAGACTCCATGATAGTGTAGACATGACAATTGGCTGAAGTGTCAAGAGTCATAGTCCAATACAAGTAACTTGAAGACTAATTTTTCACCAATTCGTATATTGAATATTTAATAAATTAAAAGAAACCCATAGATCAATTTAGTTACTAATGTACACTTATGTTATAAAAAGGGAAGATTTGTTTGTTTTCTTGGACGACCTGCATGGAGTAGTGGTTAGTGACCCTGACTGTTGTGCTGAAGGGTGTGAGTTCGATTCCCGCCAAGGGAAAAGTATTAGTGATGGACTTAGTGTTTTTCTAATGTCTGGGTGTTTGTATATATTTAATATATATTTATTTACAAAAAAAAAATAAGCCTATGTATTTTTCAGTCATCTTGTTTTCATATTCTTTTAATATCTTTGCTTAGTTTGCGACCAGATGAGGTTGTGTAATTTGTCGGGAAATATTATTAATATTATCAATAATTTGATCAGAAACTACTGTACCGATTTGACATATTCTTTCTCTTCCAGATAGTATTAGTTTTTACTTTAGGGAAATCTTTTTTGTAATCTAAATATAACACAGGCACAGCCGTGGACGGACTGCTAGTGTTCAGACAAATCTAATCGGTGACATTTTATAATGTAGATACGTTATTCGCATACAAAATCACTGATCAAGAATGCTTGAAACCAAACGCGTATTAAGACACTCGCACAATCACGTCGGTCGAATGTGAAACGGATAGCGTTATTAATATTTATAATCGTTTATTTATACTGGAAAAAGTAGAAGGGATACATATGTATCGTGTCTTTATGTAAATCAAAAACAGATAAAAGATAACTTCTCAACTGGGCTACGGAGGCAGTTTGGCATTATATATAATATATAATTATAGACAAACATACCGTTTTACAATGCTTATCAAAGTGTAGGGAATTTAAAATAACTGTTCGTCCCAATTTGTAATGTCTAACGGACTGATTGCATACTTAACTAAATTAATTTGAATTCATTCTGCGACCGTTAAGACCTTGTACTATTTTTAGGAGATAAAACATTCTAAATGCAAGAAACGCATAAGCAATAAACTTTTCATATAATTACGGTTAGTATCAATAAGTTCTTATTAGACTTGATCTTACACGGGTTAGTTACCCGTAGCAACAAACTCGTAAACATGGTGTGTAAGTCGACTGTAACTCAGTGATTGAAATCTCTGTCACAATTCGGCTATGAGATCGAAGTATGAAAACGCTACTTCGTTGACGAGGGGTTGTGTTACCATAAATTCCGAGTATAAATTGGGCAATATACGAATACAGTAAACAATGGCGTCGGATGTGCATGTAAAAAGTCGGTCCACCCACCAACCCGCATTGGATCAGCGTGTTGGAATACGGTCCAAAACCCACTAATGGATAGGGGTGTATTAGGGGCGGCCTATGTTCAGCAGCGGACTATCACACGCTGATGATTGTGATGATGATGAAACAATGACATATTGACTGTTTTGAGACGGCTAATTTAATAGCAATACCTAGTTCTAGTAGGCACCGCAATATACATATATACATATATATCGACTACAATAATGCAAGAGGCACAACGTAAATAAATTTTAAATCCATCTATTTATTTTTATATACTTTTTGGTAAATCATTAAACTTTTCCTTGCTTATTTAATAGTTTAAATAATGTTTTGAATGTAATAAAAAATTAAATAACGGCAATCTAAAGTGGTTTTTGTTAAATTACGTTAACATTTTACAAAATATTCGATTGGTTGTTTCACTAAGATTAACTTGTTGAATAATTTAAAAGTTTTTTTTCCTATAAATTTAGGGAACCGGCTTTATAACGCGGTGAAGACTGACTAGAAATAACGAGTTATGTAAGTGATGTAGTGTTTTGCGTATAAATTGGCGTTTTGAGAGTTTTTAAATTAGTTACTTTCTACTTTTTAAATCAGCTCTTGCGAATATTTAATTCCAAAACCAAATAATATACGGAATTAATATATATATATATATATAATGAACCCTGAATCATTGCGGTAACTAGGTACGTATGTCCTTGTTATTAGTTATTGTCGCTGTGTGATTGACATGATATTGCCAGTTCGTTGGGTTACATTGGTTACATTGTTTACATCAATTGCACCTATTTTTTCGCTTATGTATGAATGAAGAAATGAATGTAGCAACGTAAAATAAATTTATAAAAACTAAAAAAGAATTGACCGGTTTTAAATTTTTTTTTAAATGTTAATTAAAATTTTAGGTAATTTTAAAAATGTATTATGAACGTTTCCAAAATAAATGTTTTGATTTTATAATTTTTTATAGTTTTTATTAGTCAGAGTAGCTTAAAACATTTGAAAAGTTTCAAAATGTTCATTCCAAACGTGTATTAAAAATAACCACGAAATTTATAAAAAGGTCTTCGATACTAAAATTGATTACTACACTTAACAGCGGTATCGTCCTGACCTTCGAATAATAAATACCACTGTCCGACATATTTTGTAATTCGTGGAATGGAGTTGTATATATTTTTAAATATTTATTTTATTATTTTCCAAAACCAATAGCTGTATGGTACTATAAACATGTACCTTTAAAATATAAAAAAAAATACGGTCAATTCTAAAAATGCCCGCCAGAGAACCGTTATTTGAAAAACGAACGAGCGACGCAACCTTATCGCGCGCGCAAATCGAATCACATCCAAATACACATGTGTTTATTCCCAATTAGTACATCGGCAGCATCCGTATCAATTGGTGTCGTTGTCTGCCTTTTAAAATACTAAAAACTTCGAATCGATCGCGTTCAGTGTGAACGGAACAGCAGAACATTATGACAGTGATCCCGCCAAAAAGCAATGTACATAGTGATGTGTTCAAAGATTTGGAGACGTTCGGCCGTTTTCAAACTTTGCAGTACGTTCTGATATGTCTGCCTCTGGTTATGGTGTCGATGGTCCACGTTAATTACATATTCGTTGCTGAGAACATCAACCATAGGTAATTTAAAAATTATTTAAATCTGCATGTTCTTTCTATTGTGTAATATTTTACCGCACATTTATTATAATTACCGTTAACTGTTTACGCTATTTATGGCGGAAATTGTAAAAAACTCTGGAATCCGTCCAAGTTAAAACTAAAAGATAAAAATGTGGCATAATCCATAACGAAGTTGATGGCTTTTGCCAATTTATTTTCGTCGAATTTTTAACAAGTTTGAACGTATGACTTCAACTATAAATTATAGACATTATTCAGAATGAAGAGTTTTTACTAAAACAAAACTATATATGTATGGTCTCTACGATGATGTGTGCTAATCATTTATTAAAATTTAGTTAACAAATTTGACTGGACGAATAACTTACCTTTTTATAAGAAACTGCTACAG
The DNA here is from genome assembly GCA_029286875.1 of Lamproptera curius. Classification (NCBI taxonomy): domain Eukaryota; kingdom Metazoa; phylum Arthropoda; class Insecta; order Lepidoptera; family Papilionidae; genus Lamproptera; species Lamproptera curius. The sequence goes on along the minus strand of JAGSMT010000274.1, from coordinate 24,409 downwards.
AATAAAACTTAAATGAACGTTTGGCCTATTAATATATTCGAAGTTATAAAAAAAAACAACTCGTCGTATGGATTTATTGGAGTTTAATTTATTATCTAGCTTTATTAATGCACTAAACGTGGTTTACATTGATTTTGGGTATTTTTATAGTCATATTACTTCATATTCACAGATATAATTGTTTAACTCAAATGAAAAAAAAAAATATTTCTTTAACTTTTAATAAAAACTGGATTGAATTTACAAAATAAATTAAATTGTTTTGTATTTCTATAACGTAACTAGGTACCGATAAATTATATAGGTAAGTGATTAAAACAAATCGCGATTACAATTATCATATTTTTTCAAAAGCTACACACACTCCATTAAATTTAAATAACTAACTCCTGCTAATCACATTACCACTAGATATAGTTAAAGTTGAACGCATTAAAGAAAGACAAGCGGCGAGAGGTGGGAGGTCCCTTTCTACAGTCGGCCCTATGGGGTTATCAGTATACAACACCATATAAATTTTATAAAAAATATCAAGTGAATACTGGTGAAATAACAAGACTTAATTGAATGACCTAAAAATCAGACTATATTGTACTATTTTATATATTTATCTAAACTTATTGCACCTTATTACATTTATTTAATACAAACTCGGAAATGCGAGATTCATGCTTAAACATTATCTACGAGCTAGCAGTACGGCGGTTAGGAAAAATGAGGTTGATGCAGGAGTTAAGGAAGTCTAAAATGATGTTAATTTTAATAAATTCAGTACTAAATAAATGAGGTGTTAAAATAAATTATGTACATCGTTCAAAGTACTTTTACATTTACCTAAATCATGTAATGGAGTAAATAGCATGCATATTATACATTGTATAATATTAAATTACAAGCAACAATATATAATTCTCAAATGCACACATATAAATACAAAATGCGAATATACATACGTACATGTTTAAATTAATTAATTTGAATAAAATTCAACCTGATGCCACTTACATTAGTATTAATATATACGGGCCTATATTTAAAATTCTAGGCAAATCTTATCGATTTTATAGATTCGGTAAAAGGTCTTTTCAAACAAGAATGGATTAGTTTAAAACAAGGTTGGAAGAAAGTTGGTATGGTGAGTAAAATATTGCAAAATACGAATGTACATGTCTCGACTACAACAATTTGTACAACGCTAACTCGAACTTTAGCTAAATTTGTTTTTTTGTGCCTAAGTCCTTAAAGTGTACCATTTTATATGTAACTAGATGACTTTGAATTCTTTTTATTATTTTATTATTATATGACAGTAAAATACATGATGATGATGGAATATAAAAAAGAATCGGGTAGACACTCCTTATCACTTAGGTGTTTAAATAGATAGTAGACGATTCACAGACTTATTGAATATGCATAGAAAATTTTCATAAAAATCGGTCTAGTCGTTTCGGAGGCGTATGGTAATGAACACTGCGAGAACACACATTAAAATATCCGTAGTTATTTAAGAAGCCCGTATGATAGATATCACCCAGAATACCACCGCAGTGCCTATTTCTGCCGCAAAGCAGTGGTGTGAAAACACCACTGTGTTCCCATTTAAAGGGCGCCGTAGTCAGCGAGACTTAACACCCTATGTCTCACGGTAGGCATCGCGTTGGTGATATCACTAATATTGCGAGGTCTATTGGTGTCGGTGACCGCTTCCCATCAGGTGGTCCTACTGCTCGTCTGCCTGCGTAGGTAATAAAAAAAAAGACAAGATGGACAAAAGGCAAAAAATAAATGCTTAAGAGAAGAAATAATAAAATAGACTTTTGTACAGAAAAGATAATATTTTTTTAATATTACGTGTTGCATTGAATTTATTTTGAAAATATCTAAAATCTTAATATTTTTTTACCGTAGCATAAGTCTGTTCTGTAATTCGGATGAGTTTTTTGCGCGAAAGGCTTTTTAATACACTTTCTAATTCAACACGGAGTGTTAACAGAATACCCAATTAAATTATTGCAACAGAGATATAACTTGTTTTTATCGTGGCTGCTTAAGTGTGAAAGAAAAACCAGTTCAGCAACTTGAGAACGTGACTCTGCTGTTACGGGATAATTTTATTTACGATGTTTCTGCACGGTTGTATAATTTTTACAGTACTAGCTGATGCTCGCGACTTCATCCGCGTGATAATATGCAAAAAAAATCTTAGATGTCCTTTTTTTTCCAAAAAGCAGCCTAAGTTATTTCCAGTTCCATTAGCTAATTTTGAGGGAAAGTCCCCCGTCAAAATCAGACCAGCCATTCTAGAGATTAACCAGATCAAACAGACAGACAGACAACTATCAGACAGATAGTTATATACCATAATGTTATCATTTTAAAACGGTTATTTTAAAGATAAAAAGATACACTCTGATTTTATTTATTTGTATTGACTGGCTTGGACCCGCGGTTTCACCCACGTAGTAATAGTAAATTTAAATAATGATGATTAAATATTATATCCTTGTAAGCCCAAAGGTTTTTGTAGTGCATGCAAATGTAGCTAGCTATTTTTACTTTATTTCGAGTGAATCACGCTATATCGTTACGAATTATGGTCTATAAGTTCGGTATGATGAGTCGGTAAGGATTACCTACGCATGCGGATAGCTCTATGAGATGAATAGTGAAAGATAAAAATGCATATTGAGTATCTGTACCATTAATCAGTATTTGTACTATACCATATTCTTTTATTAAGTCTAAATGAATCCGTCAACGGATTGATCGGAAACTTGGACTGACTGAACATGGACTTTTCCATGGCAAGTTTAATAAAACAAATGATAATTTAAAATTATTTACTGAAGTAGATTTTATTTGTAAGAATTGGTATATTTAATGAATGTGAAATATTGTAAAAATTTGTTGAATCGATGTCATAGTTCAATTTTTTTAACTCTCTTTTATACTCACAAATGCGTACGTCCATATTAAAATAAATTGGCAACCAGTGATTCGCAAATTAATTCTAACGAGTCACTAGTCTCGTGATGCTTTACATTTAAACGAGCGTATGTTTTAAATGGTGTAAGCTTATTGCAATTTATTACTTTTTAAAAAGTGTTAATTTAAATTTTACTGTAATCATTATTTATGCTTAACCAAAAAAAATATTACGCTTTTATTAAATGATTTAATGAGTAAAAGGAAAATTGATTTCTTACAGTTTCTTACAATAATATATTTTTTTAAATGCAAGGTTGTTGTGTTGTGTAGAGTATCTACATAATGAAATTAAGAAAATAAAATCAATTAATGTTTATTCAACACCAAACTTTTGATCTATCAATGATCTATCAAAGATACAATTTATATCTCTTACGATTAATTCCAAGAAAAATGTTACGTTTTACGTTGTCTTTGAAAATGATACACTACAAAGCTTTTGTCCAACAGATGCCTTGTGCCGGAATGCGAAGGGCCGAATCCAAGTGTAGACATACCAAGGTGGTGGCCGAAGGACGTGGATACAAAGTGTCTTCGGCCAGTGGTCGATGTCGCCGCCTTTTCGAAGGCAAACAATACATGTACCAACGCGACTTTCGTGGAAACACTTGAAGAATGCCACGAATGGGTATACGAGAACGACAATTCGATAGTTGCAGCGGTGAGTTATTTTATATCTAGTATTTTTTCCGAAATATCGTAAGGGTAGCCTGAAGCTTGACGAATCGTATATAAATTATGCATCGTATACAACCTAATGTTTTATCTAAAATGTATTTCATGATCAATTAAGATGAAAGGATAATTTTACGGTGCCGTAGTATTATCTTAATGGCCCAAAATTCTTTGACGGATTCACTACACAGCTGGGAAGGGATATTTAAAAACATATCGTAGTATCTTTTAGCATTATATTCTTATTGGTGGACGCAAATGTTAAACGTAGGAGAAAATCTGCTTAGGATAGCCAATTGCTAAAGTGTATCGCACTGTCATCAATCAAAATCTAATAAATGTCACCTATGAGTATTAATATAGTAGCAGTCTTTTTGTCAGCGCACTCGATTCATTGTTGTAAAGAAATATCAATTACTGCATTCTGTTAAAATGTTGCGGATGTCAATGAACGTCCGGACATTCAGTCAATGAACCTATTTCTAATATAAATAATTTATTTACCTAGTTATTTTTGATACCACAATCGACTTTGTTATCGCAGTTTAGACTAAGTAGCTCATGCAATTTATGATATTTACTTATGCATTTGCAGTATTGTGGTAACGTCGTAAATTATTTATAAGCAAATATTTTAAGTGTAATATAATCTTAAATTACATTTATTAATGTGCAAATACACTACACAATTGCATTGTCTGAAGAATAAGATTATCTTAATTTTACCTCTATAAAGATAAAAAATTAAATTGTATAAAAATCAATGAAAAATATGTATACATTTTTCGTTTTTCTACAATATATGTATGAACATGAAATGAATGTATCATACATACAAACCTTCCTCTGTAATCACTCTATCTATAAAAATCCGTATCAAAATCCGTTGCGTATTTTTAAAGATTTAAGCATACCATACAAGTACCTCATAGGGACATAGTAAGCGACTTGTTTTATACTGTGTAATGATTATCGACAAGGCGTTAAAAAGAACCTTAAACTAAGCAACGGGAAATAAAGATCGGTAGTTTTTCACTCAAACTAATAGCTCATAACAGTTAACAAGTTATAACGAAATAAGCAAAGTTACGCCCCTGAACATCTGGCGTCATTGGTTTTGCCATTTTCGATTTCGTTTCACCAACATACGCTAATTGCACTAGCCACAAATAATTTATGCAAAGGAAGGGTTATTTATAAATGCGTATGTTACCCAATATTAAAAAAAAAATTGACGTGTAAAAATAAGTGTCACATACCTTAAACGTTATGCAATAATTATTACATCTGTAATTATTTGTGGACTTATTACAGTGATGCCTATTTCTCATGCAGATAAGTTGTGTGTAAATATTATTTAAATACTGTTTGCATGTCACAAATCTAGTTCTAATAGAGCGTTGCATTTATAAAAGACAGGTCGTTACATTTGCTATCAGTAAATATCCTATTGGTATAGAATTTATTTTTATTGCTAATGAAAACAGACAAGCCTTCGGCCTGAACCGAGCGTGAAAAGTCGTCACCGTAGCATATAGACATTGGCAAATCCAGGGTAATCACCAACGCGCTGCCTACCGTGAGATATAGGATGTTGCGTCGCGTTTATCCAGTAAATATGCTTAGCTACGGTGCGCTTCAAACCGGAACATGATATGTTGTTCACTACCGCCCCAGCTACCGCTAATAATTAAAAAAATAATTTTAAAAAAATCTATGAAAATTTTAGGTAATTTGATAAAAGCTAATTTAGTAGATGGAACTTCCACGTTTCATTTCCTGAAAAAAAAATTTTTTTCGTGTTTTGTAGCACACGTTTGTCAATTGAATAAAGTTATGTCTTTTTTTGCAATTGATATGCAACTTATCATTTAACGCACTTAATGTATTAATTAACGACAAGACCTGTTTATTTACTCAATTGCCTTGAATACTTTTTTTACCATAAGAAGTGCAGTTTACGACATTACAAGTCTGTTGGTTTACCGTGATTTTTTTATTGATCTACTGCTCTGAGGAATAAACCTATTAGAACGTAATCGGATGATTCTTACCTAAAGTTACGCAAAGCGATAGACATCCGTCATTTCCGATAGAAGTATACTAGATTAAATTAAAGAATACGATATCAGTAAATTGAAAAGCACCGAAACCGGTTTAAAACGCTACTTCAAATATATTTTAGCCACGAAGGTGGATGTCATACTCAAAACTAAATATATAAGGAGGAGAATGTTTTGTCAAACCAAAACCTGCTTAGGAACTGCACCAATCCTAAAAAAATAAGCCGTATAAATTAAGAAGTTCATATAATGTCGAAGAAAATTCTAAAATCAAAATTATACGAGGCGTAACGGTACAATGTCAAGTTAAAAATATATACTGATTATCCATTTTCAATAGTTATTTATTAGTTATATTACACTAGCTTTAAAAAGGCGGGATGGGCCGTATGTGTAAAACAATTTTAAAACTGAAACAGGTCTGCTGACGTAAGGTAAACTGTACTCCTAATATTTTTAATATCAATATAAATTTTTAACCTGTCTACTGCATTGGCCTTATTAATTTCTCTTTTCTTAAGAGATACCTAAAAGTATATTCTGTCATATATTGAATTACTCTGACTATTTCGACTGAATAATTATTCATGACACTTATTGAGAACGAACTAGGTCAACCTATATTATGCAGTCAAACACTCTCGTAACCTTCATAAAAATTTTAGTGTCTGCTGCATACATGAAATAACTATCGCTGGAATTGTTTTTCGAACTAGTAGGGGTTCCAGTTTGGGTTCTGACTTGCATGCAATATGCTTGGATGAAGAACATCAATTCTAAAAATTCTACATGGTTTCTTATATAAGTCATGTGTCATGTGTTCTAAAACTTTGTGCTTACTTTCACACAACTTCGGGAGATTTAAGAATAAGAAATGTTTTTCTTTTGTGTGCAACATAATAAAGAAAAATTTAAAAAAGGTGCCAAGTCGAATGTGATATATTTATCACATTTGACTTGCACTTTTTGACATCTCAATATTAAAGCTGTTTTGAATCTGTTTTCTTCTAAATAAAAAATAATGCATATTTTTCCTCCGCTGTGTTGAATCTTAATTATAAACTTGATGATAATTATGATTATGTATTTGCATCTGTTAAGACGTTCTAAATTATTATGTGAAATTAGAGACATCCCAATATCGAATCTTATTCTAGTTAAAGTCAAAGTGTAGTGAAAGGATTTTAAGTTAGGGTTAGAACGTTAACTATTGAAAGCCAATGTTTTATACTTAGATTATGACCTATACACGCATACGACTGTTCCAGTTGTTTCCCGTGTTTAGCCTGTTGTTAAACAAGTTTTAAAGTGTGTGGCAGTTACGTCCTAGGTGATAAACGGCCCTAGTGAATAACCCCTAAATGTATTTCAAACCTTCAAGATACCACAATCACGGAAATTTATTTTTGTATATTTTTATCCAGTCATCGAAAAAAAAATTTTTACCCAACTTCTCATATTGAAATTTATTTTCTTTTGATTTTCAGTTAGATCTTGGTTGCCAGTCATGGAAGTCTACATTGGTTGGCAGTTTGCACAACGCCGGCATGATCGTTTCAATGATGGTAACTGGATGGATCTCGGATAAGTATGTCACATCTATGATCTAATACAAATAAAATTCATACTACCTTCTTCTTTCTAGCCTTTTTTAATTCATCATCATCGGCATCAGCCGTTGTTAATCCCACTGGTGGACATATGCCTCCCCTAATGCACGCCTCTGTCATTAAGGGTTTTTGGACCGTATTCCACCACGCTAATCCAATGCAGGTTTGTGGGTGGACCCACTTTTTAGGTGCCTATCTGACGCATGGATCATCTTTCTTTTCAGACAGTTGGGTTTCTTTTCAGACTCGCCCAAATTGTCCTAATAAAGTTTTTACTTAAAGGAATTAATATCTGTCCTCCACAACGTACATACAAGTAAATATTTTTTTTAAAGACTGTTAACGTCCAGCGAGTTACGTATATATTGAATCGTTTTTAGAGACAGATAATTCATATTTTCTTGAAGATTCCATAAAAAACAAAATATTTAGGTGATTCCTACTCACTAGGGACTACTACATCACGCTGTCTTTTTCTGCCGTGAGAAAACCGACATTGTAATTCAACAGGGTAATTCGTTTGTTGGTCAAGCAATTTATAAAGAATGTATAATTTTAATTTATTCGAATGAAAAAATTTTTTTTTTTCTTTGCGTCCATGTTCACATATCACCTATATAATGATGAAAATTGTGTAAATAGTACACCTATTTAAGTAATAAAAGTAACTATTTCTATATATAAAAAATAACGTTAGCTAAGCTTATTTTTTTTTATTGCCAACGCAGATAGACGAGCAGTCGGGCCGCCTGATGGAAAGTGGTCACCGACACCCATAGACATTGGCAATACTGGTATGACCAACGCGCTGCCTACCGTGAGACATAGGATGTTAAGTCTCGTTTACCTAGTAAATACGCTGGCTACGGTGCCCTTCAAACCGGAACACAGTAGTGTTTTCACACTATTGCCTTGCGGTAGAAAGAGGCACCGTGGTGGTACCAGACGGTCCCATGTAAAAAGGGGACCTACCACCGGTTCATACTTATAATTATTTAAGCGTTTTTTTGTTCAATAAGATAATTCCCTATTTCAGAATTGGTCGAAAACCTACTATTATCGTGTGCTCGATTGGTGGAGCGGTTGGTGTGTTTAAAATATTCATAAAGGATTATTATGCTTATTTGGGCCTGGAATTTCTGGAGTCGATACTTGCCTCGGGATTATATACCGTTGCAGTTGTTTTATGTGAGTTTTAATATTATTATTTTTTTATGGCCTATGCAGGCAGACGAGCCGTCGGGCCATCTGATGGGAAGTGGTCACCGACGCCCTTAGACACTTGTGGTATCACCAGCGCGCTGCCTACCATGAGACGTAGGGTGTTAAGTCCCGTTTACCCAGTAAATACGCTGGCTACAGCGCCCTCAACCGTATCACAGCAGTGTAGGCATCGCGGTGATACCAACCCAGACGGCCTCCTGTAATAAGGGGACCTACCAGCAGCAATTTTTTTAAATTCTGACAGCCCACTTGGTATTTTACCGTATAATGTCTTGTCATTCTACTTAGTATACTCAAATTAAAATAATTAGTTAGAATGTTAGTTCACATTATATATTTAAAGTTCTAAATATGTAATTTAGACAATGTATTAGTTTCTCCAAAAAAACCCAGAAAATGTAAAATTTTACTTTTAATAAGTTAAAAAAAAAGCTATCAAGGAACGTTTGTGTTAAAGGTCATTACAATGTAAATGAGTTTTTAAACGATAAAACACTGGTAGTGCAATGCTCGCTTGCAGGTTTCTTTTCAATAAGATAATAATTGTATACTAGTAATTGTTCGCTTATTGTTTTAATTTTATTGTAAAAGATGATAAGTCAGAGGCGTCTTTGCCGAACCGGTGGTTGCGTTTTTGACAATCAATAAGTGAGTGCAACACTCATGTGTTCAACAAAGATATTTGAATTTGAATATTTCATCGTTTCCAGCAATATGTGTACTGTATGCACGTGAATATTACTTTCTACTTCATATCATAATAATATGCTAAATGGTATTAAAAATGTTTTAAAGATTCCATCGATTTACTGTTATCGAAGATTTTAAATATAGTAAACGTTAAAGTAGAATAAATAAATAAATAAATATTTTTGAACGAATAACGCTATCATTTATTATTTTTTTTTTTTTATATTTTACGTACAAAATTAAAGTACAATGGCGAACTTAATGCCAAAGGCATTATCTACCAGTCAGCCAACGGATGGTTGAGAGAATGTTAAGTAGGTGCAATCAATAAAATTAAAAGATGTGTTTAGCTTTAAGACTAAATTATTGTTAGTAATATAACATTAATTTACTAAATATACACATACTATGATATATGCATATCATCATCATCATGATCTAGCCCTAAACTAAGCAAAGCTTGTACTATGGAAACTAAATGACTGATAAAAACATACACATACTTTTCTATTGAAAATCAATACATTTTATAAACGTATAAACACAGACACGAGTAAAACGCTAGGTTCCTCATTCAATATTTTTCTTGTGGTGGGAATCGAACCCACACCCTATAGCGTACCGGTCAGGGTCGGTAACCACTACGCCAAGCGGATCGAAGAAAGTGTAAACTGTATGTTATAAATATTGAAAATTAGAAATACATTCACTGAGGATTTCTGTTAACTTAAAAACATTTTATTGTCGTCAAATTATATGTTCAAAGATATCAAGTTTTTTTCGGTTTGTGTAATAAATTTGCAACAACCAAATATGATTCATATGTATGTACAATAAAATCGTGATAATAAATTTATCAAATGCATTATTACTGGAAATTTTGACTATTTGAAGGTTACTGTCAACATATAGAAATTTTCAAGTTGAATATGTAATGCATTTATAATGTCCTACTGTATAGATGATAAATTATTAATATTTTAACAACTCAAATCTACCTACATATATTTATGATTTCAGTTATGGCCTAAATGTTAACATGAAAATTTTGTCCGTTACTTTGCCGACTTCAAAGTTTACGTTTTAATTACAGTTTACCTTCAGAGAGTTTAAAGGCATATTTAGATATTATTGATATATGAATTAATAATCTTTATCAATTGAACCCTGAATAAAGATTATTGTAAAATATATTTTCTTTATTCTTACATAAAAGGATTTCGTATCATATTATACTGTAATTTTATCGTCTATTATTCCTAAACTGATGGAATGGTTCTGTACTCATAAATCTGCACGATGATTCATCCGAAATTTATGTGAAGTAGATTATGTAGAAAACAAATAAAATGATCCTTAAGAGATGTTTGTTTATATTTTAGTGTTGTGTATAGCTGTGTACTTACTTTTTTTTCAAAACCTGTTATGCGATGTTTCTTATCAATGACTTTAGTCTGTGCGTTCATTGCCATAGTCAATCTTTGTTGCCTTTGTTTCGTTGTTAGTCGTATTTACTTAGTGGCGAAAGGACAAACTATTATTTATTACCTAGAGAAATATAAACATATTCTGTTATAGATATTATACTTGTCTGGAAGGTTCAGCACTGTTATTTCTATGTATTTAAACTTCTCTTTGTAATTTTGTTTTAAACAGCTATTCATTTGGTCATGCTCATTGTCATTGCAAAGATTAATTTTGTACACCAAAGCAAAAAACGCATTGTGAGAAAATGGCGCACATGGACAACCCGCTTTCTGAGCGAAGTAGGCGTAGGTTCTAGTCTCACGACGGGTAAAATATTATGCCATAAACATAGTGTTTTCTAGTTTCTGGTTGTTTCTATGTATATAACATATATTTACTTACAAAAAAAGAGTAAATCTTTATTTCTTGGTCATCTAGCTTCCATAATAGAAGCATTGTTTAGTTTAGGACTACAATGTGTTGCGTTATTCGTCAGAAAGATTATTATAAAATATTTTTAGCGTATTTTGTCATATAATTACACTTTGTTCACATAAAATTCATGTCTTGTTTGAATCTAGTAAATTTATATGCCTATATTTATGACTTTGACATGAGAAGCGATGTATTCTACCAGTGAACTCAATTTTTCATACAATATGATATGATTCCAGTGATCGAAGTAGGAGGAGAAACGAAAAGAGTTTCGGCGGGTGTTATATTCTCGTATGCGGTGTACGTAGGAGAAGTCATGTTCGCATTCATCGCTATGGGCCTTCAATATTGGAAAACATTGATATTGGTCGTCTACTCGCCCATGATATTATTCCTAGTCTATGGTATCGTTTTAAAAGAGAGCACAAGATGGCAGATGTTGCGCGGGAAAATGAACGAAGCTAAGGGAACGCTAAAAACCGTTGCAAGGATAAACAAATTGGATGTGACAGCGAAGGAAATAACAGATATAAACGATGACGAACTACGCACGAGATTCAATGTGGTTGTTCAAAAAGAGAAGGAGACAATGAAAGATATTTTGAATTCACGCGAGATAATGATTCGCCTATGCGTAACATCCGTTTGCTTCTTTTCCTCGAGTTTTCTATATTACGGTATGGCGGTACATTCAGTTCTCCTTCCCGGCAACAAATATACTAATTTCGTTCTCACTTCGATAACATCGTTTCCGGGTGATTTACTAGCGTATTTCACTTTCAATATCTACGGCAGAAGGATTTCCTTGCAATGCGGATACGTTGTGTCCGCCATTTTTTTGATGGCGCAAACATTCGTACCTAATGGTAATTTTGCACAGATTATATATGAAAAATGTGACTTTATTTTGACATTTTTTTTATAAACGTTTGTTTTTTTTTACAGATATAGTGTGGTTGAAAGTTACGCTGTTTTTGTTGGGAAAAATTGGAGTGGTCGTCTGTTTCACGGGTATCTACACTTATAGTTTGGAGTTGTTTCCAACTAGCGTGAGGGGTTCTTTAGTCGGATGGGGCAACACGGCCGCTAGGGTCGGTAGTATGCTGGCTCCTCTTACTCCGTTATTGGTAAGTGTAATACATTTTACAAGAAATATTCGAAACGTGTCTTAAACTTTAATGATTTTTTTTGTGTCAGCATACGGCGCTATGGAGCAAAAAAATTTAAAAGGGTGTAAAAGATTTATTTTCAACCGTTATTGATAAAGAAATTATCAGCGATAATATTTTTTAATAGAACTGCACAAACTTAAGTGTTATTGCAGTTTAATATTATTTATGGATTAAAAAACTATAGGACCTATAAATAAATCTGAGTCACTTACTCTTTCGGTCAAAGGAGTTTTTTAATTTGCTGCTGTTAAAAAAGTTAACTTTAGGGATTCTTATACTTTCAGATCTATCCTGTTTTGCCCTTTTTCCCATTACAACGTAACTTTACTAAATTTTATAATTAAAAGTATCAAAACTTGTACCTTCACCATAAAGTACTATGAAAGTTTTTCACGCCTTTTTTATTTCTTCTCAAACTCGTCTACAATTTTTAATTTTGTTTATAGTCTGTGGAATTGGCGTCGCTGCCGTCAATTCTGTTCGCATCCACGGCGCTGGTGGCGGCTGCACTACTGACTTTCACACCGGAAACAAAAACTTTACCGATGTTCGACACCATAGCGCAAATAGAAAACCATAAAGCAAAGATGACTACGCATTTGTGAACAACATAGTAATTTTATAGGCTGTTTTGATATAGTGCAGCTAACGTAGACTCGGAATGAATGTAAATAAATCTTTTGTGAAACGTAAGCGATAACCGCGGCCATTTTTAATCTTCACCTCATGTTTGACCTATAAGAGTGCCCGAATTTTTGGCGCCAGTTGACATTATACTTTTTACGTAAACTTATCTCTGAATTAGTTTAACAATAGTAATTTATACAAGCAGAATACTGTTGTTTGCTATGAATTGCGTGTTGCACGGTTTTTTGACTCTATGTTATCGTGAATCTGTGATTATTGTGGATATTATGATGAATAAATGTACAAATGAAATATTTTTAAAATACAGTAACTAATTTTAAATAGCTTTTATTGTGATAAATTCGTTAAGATAGATTTTTTTATATTGAGCGCTTTTATTGTAAAATATATTACCAATGTAAGCTCATAATTCTTTTATTTGTTATCCTTATTTAATCATCACACCTTCACCATCAGCGTGTGTCAGTCCACTGCTAGGCATAGGCCTGTTCTAATACACTCCACCGCTTTCTATCTCCGGCTAATCTTATCCAGCCCCCGCCGTCAACTTTGTTAATGTCGTGTAATAACTCCATCTACGCACACTACGTTTGCTGAGCCTCGGTCCACTATAAAACTTTCCGGCTCCAGCGGTTGTCGGTTCTGTGGTTTATGTGACCGGCCTAATGCCACTTAAGCTTACTAATCCGGTGGGGTATATCGGTGACTCTGGTTCTCAGGCAAATTGTATCATATCTGATTCTGTGCTTCAGAGATACTCCGAGCATAGCATAGTGTCCAAGTAGGATGCACTGATTAAAGACTTTCGATTTGAGGCATTGCGGGATGGGTGACAAGAAAACTCTACGAAGCCTATGAAAAGCTGTTCAGCGCAGCCGAATGTTTCTGGTAGCCCCTCTTTCAAAATTATTTCTACCTAGTTCATGGTAGTGCCCTAGGCAAACGTACTCTAAAATCGCTTTGAGGGAGGTGCTGTCGATTGTGATCGGTCCCGGATCAACGTGATCGTTGAACATGACCTTGGTTTTATCCAATTCCATCTGGAGACCGATGCGGCTAGAAGACTCAGCCTGGCTTTGCATCATTTTATGCAGGTCTGTCGCGGTTCCAGCCTTGATGACGATATCGTCCGCAAACCGAAGATGTGAGATGTACTCGCCGTTCAAATTTATGCCGTGTCCTTCCCAGTATAACGTTTTGTACTCATCCTCTAACGCGGCAGAGAACGATTTCGGAGACGTGTCATCTCCTTGTTTCAAGGCTATCTTGTCTCCGGCTCAGGCGGATAGGTTCAGTCTAGTTTTTTTGTTTTTTTTTTCTATGGCATACGCAGGCGGATGAGCAGTCGGGCCACCTGATGGGAAGTGGTCACCGACGCCCATAGACATTGGCAATACCAGTGCTATCGCCAACGCGCTGCCTACCGTAAGATATAGGGTGTTAAGTCTCGTTTACCCAGTAAATACGCTGGCTACGGTGCCCTTCAAACCGGAACGCAGCAGTGTTTTCACACTATTGCTTCACGGCAGAAATAGGCACCGCGGGGGTACCCACCCAGACGGTCTCCTGTAAAAAGGAGACCTATCACCGGTGTGTTTAGTTTTGTTGTTTTATGTCTTAAAGGTGGTCGGTTTAGGGGTGATATAAACCCCACCAGGGCACCATAGCCATCGTAATCACTAGGTAAACGAGACGTAATATTTCATATCGGTAAGTTAAATTTGTATCGTCTTACGCTGCTTTTTTATAAGCAGGGTAAGGCTTTCACTTACCAACAGGTAAATGTCGTGCTTATATCACTTTAGACAATAAATTCATATTCGTAAATGATACACACTACCCATATAAAATACAGCCACAGTGCGCGTGCCATTGTTAGATATTAAAAGTTAAGTCTTGTTAAAGCTTGCAGTTATTGAATAATACTGTTTATTTAACAGTTTACTCCTATAAGATAACAAAAATTGACAAACCATAAATAAGTAATGCTTCTATGTTGAATAAAGATATTTGAACAAATCGCAGTCTCATATTTCGTTTATATCTGTGTGGGTACGCAATATTGATAGGTGAATTTCAATAGTTAAGAACTTTTTTCCTAAGTCCATAACGGCTTAATCACACGAAGAATAATTACCCAGCCCTGTTGATTCATTTAAATTTATCGTTCTAGGTATCTTTATTTCATTTCTTCATGCCAATATTTTATTTACTTTTTAATAAGTCTAATTTTGATAGCTGTCTATGCTTTTCTATAACATCTGTACAAAATGTTGAAATGTAAGAAAAACTTCCCCACGAGAATGTTTTAATCACAACAAGTTTTTAAAACATATCAATATCGATATTTCATTTAGAAAATTTCGATATAACAATATACAAAAACATACATCGATCAACTTACATTATTAGAAAATTACCAATAATTTCTCATCATTTTAAATTAATCTCTTACGACGATGATAAAATTACTTGTTTACGGTAAAAGCCGATATTTATTTAATATTGCCATAAAAACTTTTCGATCTACTACAGACGGTTCTGGGCTCTCGGCTGTCAGACGCAGGGGGGAACACTTAGAAGAGATCTGTCAACAGAAATTTTTAGTTTGACCTCTTTAAGATAGATGACGTATTTTTTTAATCAATAATAACTATTGATTAATAGTGCCACTAGATGGCATTACATAGTAGCGTACTGTAGATACAGAAAACTAGATAATTACTTGGTTTAACAAATAAAAAGTAAACTATTTAATAAAATAACAGCATATTTATAATAACAAAATATATTTGATTGAACCAGCATTTATATACTTAAATACTTTTCATGAAATTATAATTATATTTCTCAACTAAAAACTGGCTACTTCGTCTTAAGAAGTATTTCAATTTTTAGTATAAAATTTCTCCGGTTTATGTTATCATTTTGTTTTATTTAAGTTTATGTTATTTAAATTTATTTAGTTTGATTTTGTGTTTAAAATCGTGTCGCTGCATTAGTTGTTAGCTTTACCTATTTGACTTATTTAAAACCGTTGCGTATTTGAATTATATTGTCAAAATGAATAGAATAGAAAAGTCGCTGACTACATTTGCTCACAGAAAGATATTCTATTTATATGGTAATTTATTTTTTCAATCAGATAAAATGGTGGTTACAAACTATATTACTACTTTACGATTGTTTCTAGTATTCGCTCCATGTATTATTTCTTTTATTTTTAATATATAGCGCTGACATGTATATGTAAAGTGTAAAATAAAGCTTGTGTTTTTTTTGAAGTTCGTATACCTATGTGATAGAAGAATAATGTATCAACCGGTGGTAGGTCCCCTGTTTACAGGAGACCGTCTGGGTGGGTACCACCGCGGTCTCTATTTCTAACGCAAAGCAGTAGTGTGAAAACACTACTGTGTTCCGTATGAGCGTATTTACTGGGTAAACGAGTCTTAACATCCTATGTCTCACGGTAGGCAGTGTGTTGGTGATACCAGTATTGCCAATGTTTATGGGCGTCGGTGACCACTTTCCATCAGGTGGCCACAATTGCTCGTCTGCCTGCGTATGCAATAAAAAAAATAAAACTTGATACATACTTTTCACGTTATTCTTCGAAATATAAGTTGATACTATCAACTTATATCTCGAAGAGTTTTATCTAACAAAGTACTACTATGTGTTTTGAATGATATGCACAATAAATATTAATTTTCGAAAAAAAATCTTTGTTAATTCATAGTAATATGGGCGTCATTTTCAGATAATTCATCATAATAAGTTTCTGGAACGGTTTCACTTGTTTTGGAATCAAACTTATTTCTCAAACCCATGATGTGGGTATGAAACTTCTTGACTTGCATTTCATTCATGAAGATTCCACACTGCCTGCCTGGTAAATTCATAACAATATCTTTTGTCAGTGTCTATAGAATTTACAATATGAAATTGCCATTGTAAATACAAAAATAACATAAAAATAAGGTACTTTATAACGGCAGTATAATTAATATTGTCGTGGTAAATATGATTTTCATGATTCAATAAAAAACTTAGATGTTTATTTTTAACAAATCACTCACCCATCTATTTTCGCCAACTTAAGTATATCTTAATAATAAAACGTTAAATTAATTACAAAGAAAACAAATGTATGTGGGTATATAGTTTTTTTGTTTATGTGAGGTTTGTTTATTTAAGGAGATAAATTAACAAAATATATAAATTTACAGTTGTTTTCAATTTTATTTCAGTTATCATGCCATTAAGAATACAGAAGCAACCACTGACGTTATAAACAGAAGAGCCCATAGTCTCCAAAATAAACAATTCAACAAAAAAGCGACTGCGAAAGCGAATTGTGTAAGAAATACCGAGCAAAGCTCTAAATTTTAAAAGATTATAAAGATATGGTGTCGCACATCTTCATATCGTCATTGTTTTATATGTGTAGTTTTTTTGTAATGATTATTGAAAATATGAAATAATCAAAAATTAAAAAATATATTTAAATTATTTTTATAAATATTTTAACTAAAATTTTGTTATTAAATATAGTAATATTCTAGGAATTTGTACATTAAAATGTATTAGATAAATTGTGCAGTTAATGTAACATTCGTTTAAATATTTTAATTTGTCTCCTTGTAATACTATATCTTTTTAATAAATAATCAAATAATGTTTTTATTAATTCTTGTTTAAATATTTTAAACAAGAATTAATAAAAACATTCAATGTTTGTGACGTTTTCATTTTACCCTCAGATTTCAGTAATTTATTCAAATATTTAAAACAAAACAGTACTTTCTATTTTGTTTTAAATATGTTTTTTTGTTTCAAATATGTTTTAATAATACGGTGAAGACTACGCACTCATATATACACACGCATATGTATATACACACGCAACTAATAAAATTGCAAATGTATGTATTTGTAGGTTACTTGCCTCTAAAATACAGAGTGCGCTTACAATGTAATAAAAATGGTCCGAGTGTCCACTCTTATTCTACACTATTAGTATACTCTTTGATGTAATTTCTATAAGAAATGTTGGCGTTTTCATAAAGAGAATCGATTTATATTTCGTCACAGCACTTGAAATTATATATCGAAAGATGTTTACGAGAAAAAAATTATCGCTATATAGAAATAATAATATCGAATTTTGTGTAACGTAATGTTCAATGTATCAATATATTTTCGACATGCCAATATCACGGTAGTGATGGGATTTTTGACTCGAGAGAGAACTTTACTTCGTCACTCGGGTTGTAATCGAGTTTATGAACCATTTGAGTAAACTGCGTACTATCTTGCCAACTCGAGTAGTATTTTTTTGTTAGAGTTTGGTTTAATAGAAACGCTCTATATCTGGATGTTATGGTTTAATCGTAGTAGTTAATTATTTAAGTTGAAGGGGATGTTTATTATGCATTTGTGTAATAATAATTGTTGTTATTCAATTATTCAAAATATTTATACTGTTTTTTTACAAACTACTTTCTTTCTAACACCTTGTTTCGATTTTTCATTATCACCACTAATAACTTCAATCGTAAGAAGCAGCATACTAAAACTAAAACAATAGTATGTAAAAACTACGAAACGATGGACATGCACGTCAATTAATAGAATATTTGTTTAAGTTTACGATCATAATTTTGTTTAAACTTCTAATGCCCCGAAGCAACTTAGTCACATCTAGTGCTTTCCAAATGTATTCGGTGTGACGTGTTGACTCGACAACTCGAGTGCAAACGAGCGAGCTGTATTTTCTTTCACTCGAGTGTGAGTTTTACAATTTCACTCGAGTCACATCACTACATCACGGTAAAGTCTTCACCAATTGGTAAAGTTCAAACTAAAAGGGCGCCTTTTTTAAAGTTTAATTGAAAATAATACAAATAGTTATTATTGAAAGTTTTATTTTCATATAAAGTGGTGTGTGGTTGTTACCGCGATGTCCCGCGGTAGAAAACGACGTAAAAAGAAGGAGGATGCCGAGGGAGACTCCGAGGAAAGCGCTGCGGTGAGGGACTCGGAGTCGGAATCTATTATGTCTGAAGATGATGCTGATAAGTATATTCCATTTAAGTTACCCAACTACGTCCGTTTTTATCCTGAAGACGGTGGCAATTTTGAATATATCGTTTTCCTGGAAAGCACAGACAAAGACAAACCAATAGGCTCAAGGGACATGATGTCTCTCGCCAACGCAATCAAACGCTATAATAAAGGCGTGAAACAATTAAAAAGAATTAACAAAGGTAAAATAGGTGTAATATTTGAGAGACCCGCTTTGGCTAATGCAGCTTTAAATAATAAAAAGTTTCTGGATGGCCACAAACTATATGCAAGCATACCAGCTGCCGCGACAGAAACAATTGGCGTGATTAGTCATGTGCCGATAGATCTTTCAAACAAGGAGATATACAGTGCCATGACCAGCACAAAAAATATAGTATCAATCAGACGCTTCATGCGTAGGATTGTCGAGAACGGTAATATAAAATTTGAACCGACAAAAACTGTGTCCATTACATTTTCTTGTCCAAACTTACCAGAGAGTGTTGACCTCAATAGCTGGAGATTTGAAGATCGTGTGTACATACCTCCGTAAAACAGTGCCTCCGTTGCCTGAGATATGGTCACATAGCCAAATTTTGTAAAAACGCTGAAAGGTGCTCTATCTGTGGAGAAAATCACAATTTTAAATCTTGTAATGTTAATCCCAAAGAGGCTAATTGTTGCCATTGTAAAGGCAATCATATTTCAATATCTTCAATTTGCCCTGTTAAAAAGGAAAAAATTCAGCTTAACAAAGAAAATTTCAAAACAAAAGTTATGCACAAGCTCTTAATAGTACAAATTTTCCTCTGCAATAAAACAGACCAATTCCTTTTATTACTTAATTCAGAATTAATTCTTAAAACCATTACTGAATCAATTGTTAAATTAATCACTCTTAACAAGACCAATGAATCAAAAATTTGCTCTGAAACTATAAAAGATGTCCTAAAAGATTCTTTCAAAAAGCAAAGTAGTAATCAATCTTCAATAACTTAATGGATACTTTAAATATAGTACAATGGAATGCTCAGAGTATATTGCACAATCAACATATTTTTAACCATTTTCTTTTAGACCACAATGTTCATGGCTATTATTTGTGAGACATGGCTCAAACCTCATCATAAATTTAAATTGCGTAATTATAATGTAGTAAGACTAGACTCTGGAAACTCACACAATGGTGTAGCCATAATAGTACATAGATCTATCTTTTACTCTAATGTGAATACTGTTTATGATAATTCCCTTCAAAATATAGCTATTAGGATTAAATATTCAAACTGCAAGGAATTAACTATTGTAAGCCTTTACAGTCCAGGTAATTGCAACCTCCATTCTCACCACATAAATTTAATAATTTAATTAAAGTCTCCCTGAGCCAATGTTCTTGGCGGGATTTTAATGTCATAATATTCTCTGGGGCAGCAAACCTCCGATTGCAGGGGCAGGGACATTCTAGATGTCATTCATAACAACAATTTAGTCTTACTGAATGATGGTCATGTGACTACAGTCGCTCCACATATGGAAACCTAGTGTCTTGGATTTAACCATTGTTTCTCCTTCAATCTCTTTGCAATGTAACTGGATGGTCCACAATGATCCATTAGGCAGCTATCATCTTCCTGTAATAACAAAAATTGTACTTAGTTATAATAATTCTTATTCTACAGATATACCTGATAGTAGTCCTCTCCCTTCTTCTTGTAATTTGAAGTTAGTTGATTGGGATCTATATTCTTCTAAAGTTGATCTGTTATTTTCTTATTTATCCTTAAATAGTCAAGATCCTATTTTAGCATATAACAGCCTAATTAAATGTTTAAACATGGCTCTAACAGAATCTCTTCCTTGCTCTTCATCTGGTCATAATAATTCTCGTCTGAAACCAAACACAAAAAAAAAAAGAAATCCACTCCCATGGTGGAACTCAAATTGTTTTAAAGCTCTTCTAGATAGCAAAAATGCATACTTACAATTCAAAAAAGACCCAACGGAAGGAATTATATAAACTTTAAAAGCTTCAAGCTAAGAAGAAATTCATTATTAGGTCTGAAAGAAGATTAGTTGGAACAAATTATGTGAATCCTTCAACAGAACTACCCCTATCTCAATTATTTGGTCACATATGCGTAAATTTAACAAAACTTACACACCCTCATCTCAGCTTGATAACAATTATGATTGGATTACACATTTTCTTAAAAAATATACTCCAGATACTGTTGAGCCAGCATCCTTCTTTGAAAATCAATATTGGTCTTGCCCAAATCACAGCTACTTTTTAGAACCATTTTCATTTGCCGAATTAACGTCAGCAATATCATCTAGAAGAGACACAACAGCTGGCCTAGACGGTGTTTCTTATAAAATGCTAAAGCACTTATCCACTCAATCCAAATCAATACTTTTAAATGTTTTCAATCTTCTTTGGCAACAAACTCTGATTCAGATGATTGGAAGATTGATTGTTTAGTCCCATACTAGAACCTAACAAGGAGAAATTTCATTTAATTCAGTATAGACCTATTGCTTTGACATCTTGTGTGGGAAAATATTTGAACAATTATTGAAACAAAGATTAGAGCATTTTATAGAATTAAATAAAATATTACCTTCTAATCAATTTGGTTTTAGAAAGGCAGATCTTCAAGAGAGGTATTGCTCATTTACATTTGGACATCTTCCAAGCTTTCAAATCCAATAATGTTTTGGTCAGTGTATTTTTGATGTTGTAGGGCTTTTAATAATGTAAATCATCATATTCTATCTTCTGTACTTGTTGCCATTGGTCTGCCTGTTAAGGTTGTCAATGGATATTTGATTTCTGCATGGTAGAAAAGTCTTTGTTAAATATCATAACAAGATCATTGGTCCACGTTTCTCCTATAAAGGCACCTGCCAAGGCAGCATTCTAAGTCCTTTAATCTTTACATTGTATATCCACAAACTTAACTTAATTTTAGATCACAATGTAAGTAATCTACAATTTGCTGATGATTTAATGGTATATTACTCTGATACCAACTCCGTGAATATAGCTCCTAAATTGAATACTAATTAAAAAAAATACATACCTATTTCAATTATCTTGCTTTAGACATTAGTATAGAGAAAACCAAAGTATTAGTCTTCAGTAAAGGAAGCCATTTCCAGGTCAAATTATATTACAATAATATAGAACTACCAGCTGAAACGGAAGCTAAGTTTTTAGGTGTGTTGTTTGTAAACAATTTATCCTGGGGTAAATATGTTGATTGTGTGACTAACAGAGCTATAAAAGCGTTGAATATTTTGAGGTCTCTTGCTGGAACTTACTGGGGCTCTGACCCTAAAATTCTTTTAACTCTATATAAATCTCTTGTTCGTAGCCACTTTGAATACAGTTTCTTTTGTTTTGCTTCAAATAACCAATTTATTCACAAATTAGATGTCATTCAAAATCATAGTCTTCGACTCATTACTGGAGCAATGAGAACAACTCCCATAAATTCACTCCAAGTTGAATGCAACATTCCTCCTATATTTTTAAGGTTTCAATATCTAAAAGGAGATTATTGCTTAAATTACTTTCTATAAACAATCACCCACTTATTAACAAACTTTTCCATCTGAACAATAGTTTCCTATGAATTCCCTCTCTCAAGCAATTATCCTATCTTTTGCATGAGCTTCCTTTTTTGTTAAATCTGGTCAATCAGCACAGCATCTTTAAATCAGATAACTGGGGTTGTTATACTAAAAGCTATGAAAGTATTATGAATCACATCAGCATAACTATAGACAATAAACTGAGAGATCAACAAGAAGTCTATAATCTTATATCTCAATATCCCAATTATAATCACATTTATACAGATGGCTCGAAAAAGGAGGCTATGGTTTCAATGGCATTCTATATACCCAGTTTGAAGTTTGGACGAGGTACTAAATTAAACAAAAATTTAAGCATATTTTCTGCAGAAGCTCTTGCAATTTGTGCTGCATTAAAATTTATTGAAGATCGTTCTGAAAGATTTTGGTTAATCATCACAGACAGCATGAGTGTTCTAAAGGCTTTACAAAATTACCAATTCTGTGCTAAGTCTAACTACATTATAACCGAAATCAGATATATACTTTATATGCTATCTAAAAAAGATTACAATGTGGAATTCTTATGGACGCCCTCGCATATAGGAGTCTCAGGCAACGAGTATGTGGATTTCCTTGCACGTGCGATTGTTGACAGCGACAGCGGCAGCGCTGATAACAATGTTGCTTTTCCGTACACTGATTTACTACCACTTTTAAAGTCAAAACTTAACCAGGATTGGAAACATGTTTGGCAAGAAAGTTTAGCGAGAAAGGGCACTTGGTATGCTGCAATCAACCAAGATATCGGAATTCCATGGTTTTGTAAATCCAGTATTTACAAAAGCAGAAGATTTTATACGATACTTTGCCGCCTGAGATTTGGACATTGTAGATTTAATTCACATTTACACCGCATGCGCATTATTAAGTCTCCCTTCTGTTCATATTGCAATTCAGACGTCGATCAAACTTTAGACCACATATTCTTCGAATGCCCTCAATTCCATATTCAACGCCTTTGTTTATCATCTAATCTGTTAAACTATCACAAAAGACCTGAAAATATACCGCGCTGCATTCAAGACTTGCTTATGAATCATGATATGCATGACATCATCTATGAATTTATTTCTAATACGGTTCAAAACATTTAAAAGGACTGTACTCCCCGGACTTACCTTAACATGGATATGTAACAATCACCTGGAAATACAAATAATTTTGTTTGGATACTACTATAATTGCTTATGGATTTGACTTCGACCATATTTGACCAGTCAACATCAAAGAATTGGCTTAGCCTATGATCAAGAATAATAAGACAAGACATGGCTTCTGGCCTTAACATCAATAACTTAGAAGACATGGCTTGGCCTTTAAATCTATAAAAATTTGCAAATATTACCAAGAACAAGACCTGGCTGTATGGACTAAAGTCCTTTGCCTTTCCATTAGGGATAAATTAAAACAACAATCTTCACCGATTTACCAATTACTACAAAGAAAGGTTAACTTTACGCGTGATATTTTGTTTTTGTATTAAAAGTTTAACTGTATTTACTATTTCCAATATATTTTTAAAGCAATGGAGGGGTTTGAAATTAGAACGACTGATAGTAAGAAGGTATGCTCTAATATTAAAGCTTATTTATAATGGTAATCATAAATTAAATTTTTTGCGGTTCTAACTTTTTTATTTACAGGGTAAAGGATTGTTCGCTACAAAGAAATATGATAAAGGTGATATTATATTAGAGGAAGAACCTCTAGTTTCATGCCA